>PVLD010007747.1:0-89056 GCA_004027595.1 Dinomys branickii
TTCTTTTAGTAGCCCTAAGTCAAAGCAGGAGGTGATGGTCCGTCCCCCTACAGTGATGTCCCCATCTGGAAACCCCCAGCTGGATTCCAAATTCTCCAATCAGGGTAAACAGGGGGGCTCAGCCAGCCAATCCCAGCCATCCCCCTGTGACTCCAAGAGTGGGGGCCACACCCCTAAAGCACTCCCCGGCCCAGGTGGGAGCATGGGGCTGAAGAATGGGGCTGGAAATGGTGCCAAGGGCAAGGGGAGAAGGGAGCGAAGTATTTCCGCCGACTCCTTTGATCAGAGAGATCCTGGGACTCCAAACGATGACTCTGACATTAAAGGTATGTCTATAAGGTCTTTGAGGCTAGAGGGAAGTAGGCGTTCCCAAGGGAAGGCCTCTGGCATTTGTGAAGGCCGGAGAGGCTAATATCAGCCAGTGGGAGAATAGGTGTCAGATTCAGAAGTTCTTTTTTCCACTTACTAAAGTGTGGAACTATACTGAGGAAGATCTGTGTGATCTGGCTGGATGTTTCATGGGTCCAACCACATTCTTACACATGTTTCTGGCCTGTGTGCTGTCCTGCTTCACTTTCAAGCCAGGAGCTCAGTTGTCTATGCCAGTGGCTCATACTGGGTCAGTTTTTTCTGGCATCCATTCCTCTTCTTTATAGGAGCAATCCTCCAAGGCTTGGGCTTTGTGCTGTCTGGTTGCCACTTGGTCAGATTTGTAGACACAAGAGGAAGCCTTAATGACCCTGGCACTAGTCCAGATTTGTCACAGCTGATTTCAGTGTGACAGGAATGAGTGGCTCCCAGATGTGGTAGAGATGTGGTAGGCACTAAAGTGGAGTAAGCCACGAAGGGGTATGGTAAATTTTAGGCTTTCTTCCTCCCTTACGTAAGTCCACAAATCTTAAACTGTTGGCCAGAAAATGAGGATGGTATTCAGGAAATGGAAGTATGTTTTCCCAATGCAAATTGAAAATGAAAGCCTGTTGATTGTTCTGCTCTTCTGTCCTCCCTCCCTGTCTCCCCACTTCCCTCCCCAGGTTGTGGAAGGCTTCCTTGGTTTAGGGGGCACCATGATCAGCAAGACAGATACAGTTGTTAAAAGATTTGCGTGCATCTAGAAAACTGATCATTAAACAATTAGAATAAAATTTGATAAATGCTGAATAAGGAGGCTAACATCAGTTACCCGTGGCATCTAGTCAAGTCTAAAAGGTTCAAAAAGTTGCTAAGACGGAGGGACAGTTATGCTAATATCTGAAAGATGTGTAACAGAACTAAAGAGGAGGGGAAAGAGTGCTTTCTAATGAGGCATTTAGAGAGATGAATATTTGAAATGTTGTGAATAGAAGAAAAGGTTCCCTCCTAGCAAGGAACTTCCTCCTTGAAATCCTCAAGGTGGGTTTGTGTTGTGATGCTATAAATGCTGGCAGAAAAGAAAAAAGAGTTTTATTCTGTCTATGACAGTGAGTCTTTTCATTCCTTTAGAATGTAATTCCACGGAACATATAAAGTCCCAGGATTCCCAGCACACACCACACTCGATGACCCCATCAACTGCTACAGTTCCCAGGTCTTCCACACCCTCCCATGGCCAGACTACTGCCCCAGAACCCACACCTGCTCAGAAGACTCCAGCCAAAGTGGTATATGTGTTTTCTACTGAGATGGCCAATAAGTAAGTTGATGGCTGGGTTGGCTTCTGTGTGTGAGGACCTAAGTTCCCATTGCAGTGGCCTTTTTAAAAAAAACTCGTTTGTATTATATCATGTAACATGAGTAGGACAAAAAGAGGCAAAATAAAATATAAATTTTCCTCTACTCTACTTTCCAGAAGCATCCACTGAGAATACTTCCTGGGCTTTTCTTTCAAAAATTTTTGTCCTTACACAAATGTACACGTACCCCTTTTTCACATACAGAAGAGATTGATTGCAAAATAACACACTTTTCTTTCTACTGTTCTGTACCTTACCATTTATCGATTGACTGCAGTAGTAGGGATTGAACCCAAAGCCTTCTCACTGAGCCATATATCCCTCCTTGCCCGTTGAGACAGGGGCTCACTGAGTTGCCCAGGCTGGACCTGAACTTATGATCCTCCTGCCTCAGCCTTCCAGAGTACTAGGATTAGAGAAGTATACCACCATGCCCCCCTGTTCTTTTTCAGATGCCAAAGTAATAAATGTCTGTAGTGGGATAATTAGAAAATACAACTAAAAAGAAAAAACCTCAGATTCTTAGATAACTACTGTGAACATTTTGCTGTATATGTTTCTAGTGAATGGGTGAGCCAGTAAATTTGTGTCAAAAAATACCCTGCATCTACTTTTTTTTCCCCACTTCAAATAAAAAGTGAATATCAACAGCCTTAGACTATTTCTGTCCCCACGTGTTAAGATTTGGTGTTCACCCTTCTCAATTTGGGATTTTAAAATAGGATTCTTCATGACAAATAAATAATGAAATGTGTTTTCCTTGATTTCTTATTCAACATTTCTGGTGGCTCTGTATTCGTACATCCCTTTTGCTTCCCTTACAAGTCTAGTGTGGGTTTAAGTGTTAGGGATTACAGTAAGTAAAACAGAGATGAGTCCTAGTATGTGCTGTCTCTTCTGTATTTGTAGAGCTGCAGAAGCTGTACTGAAGGGCCAGGTTGAAACGATCGTCTCTTTCCACATTCAGAACATCTCTAACAGCAAGACAGAGAGAAGCACAGCCCCTCTGGTATGTTGTTTTAGATGCAGAATATTGACTTAGTTCTACAGTGACTGCAAGGGAGGGAGGGTGGTGAGTTAAACTGTCAGGTGATAGTTAGTCTTGGTGGCATGAGCTGCATTCTGGGCATTTAACTTAATCCTGGCATTATAGGTTCTTAAGTATGTCTCTCTATACTGGATTTTTAACCAAGATGCTGAGAGATTGATGGATTACTAGAGGAGGAAGAGGCAAAATAAGAGGAGTTTTACAAATTGATTAGGGTTTTCTTCGTGAAACCCATCTCTAGGAAAATCTAAATTCCAAACCCATTGTCAGAGCAGGTTTTAAAAGCATAACTAAAGTGGGCACAGTGGCACACACCTGTAATCCCTGGACTGAGGGAGGCTCAGGCAGGAGGATCACAAATAAGAGTCTTGTCATGGTAACTTAAGACCCTATCTCAAAATAAAATTTAAAGAAAAGGACTAGGGTTTTAGCTCAGTGGTAGAGCATCCCTGGGACCAATCTCCAGTGTAAACAAAAGCCTCCCCAAAGCTCCAAAACACACTTAAGAGTTAGTTGAAGAACACAAAAAAGCAACAATTAAAACTGTGCTATTGCAGGACATGATCATAATTCTGCCGTTAGAGTCTTAGTGATCAAGATGATTATTATTTATTTCAAGTAAGAAGCACTGAATGCTTTTTAACTCCTTGCTATTTCTAAAATTATAATAAATATTAGTCTGTTCCCTGCCTGGATCTTAAGCACCTACTGCAAGTTGCATTTGTAAAAGCATGCAGTGTTTTAATATATGTAGGTTGCCAAATTGAACTGGTAGCATTTCTTGTGTTTAGCATTTTCAATACAGGCTCCAAATGCTGTGGGTAGACACTAAGAAGTTCAAGATAGCCCCTACTTTCAGAAAGCCTAAAATCTGGCACTGCCTGGTCTTTTTATTTGAGAAAAGTTAAGTGACAATAAGTGATCAAAGTTCTAATTCAAGATAAAATAGAGCCATCTTGTTAATGTTATATATCCCAAAAATCTCCATCTCTGTGGACATAACGGAGCTTGGTCTTTCCTAGACTTAGAGAAAGAATTGCCTATTGCTTATGCATATCTGCTCGCAAGGGTATGGGATGGGTATCATTGTACTGAAAATACTGCTTATCTTGTAGTGTGTGAGTACTCTGCAACTCAGTCCAATAGTCTATTGATGTCATGAGAGTTCTTAATACAATTGTCACCTCCATGTTTTCTGGTACTAAAATGAAATCAGAATAGGAGTTGAGGGAATTTGTGATAACCCAGTGCTCCAAACCTAAAAGGAAAGGCATAATACTAAATGTTTTCTTCTATTATAGTTGCTTATGAAATTAGTACCCACCTGCAGTAAACAAATCCTGGTCAACAAAATCAAGGGTAAAATGGCACTAGAAGGAAAATTAAGGTGACCACTAAAGGAATTGCAAGTGTAGAATGCACTTTTGACCATATAAATTCAGCAGATCTTACCCTCATAAAACTATCTACAAATAAGTGTGCATTGTATTGTTACCTCTAAGTGAAATATATTTCCCCCTACAAAATGCGAACATTCAAAGCCATGTCTTTGTGTATATGAAACCTAAACTGTCCATAGGCATAGATACATATGAGGACTTGTGTACAGCTTCACATACAGGTAAATAGGGTGGTAAGAGTGAGCCTTGGGGATTTAGGAATACAGCTGCATTAAATGAACAAGTAGGAGCAAATGAATACTAGAAAAGTATCAGGGAGCTCACCCGAGGCAGGCAAATCACCTCTGAGACAGTTTGTAAACTGGGCCTTTCTGTACCCTAAAGTCTCAGCTCTGCTACAATTCAGACCCAGAACATGTGCATCCCTCTGTCAAATATTCATGGTACCCATGACACCTATTGTAGGTGAGTGTGCTTGTGTCCAGGACTTCACATAGCAGTGGTACTTAATAAATAATAATAAGGCAATCATCCAACCTGTTGAAAAGAGTAGCCTGATGTGTACTGGAAAGAACAGATCAAGAGACACCATGAGCAAGATAGCCTCAGATTTCTTCACAGACACTTCCTGCTTGCAGATTATCTTACTACAATTAGTGTACAGATTCTAATCAAATAGAGAATCAGTGATCACAAACTGAAAACAGAAACCGGAGATGTCAGGGACCCTGGAAACTCAGGGAAGGAAGTTCTTCGGTAGTCACCTTGCTAGAGGAGATGTTAAAATGGAGCAGCTTTCCCTGCTGCCTCTGGCTGGTAAAGTGTAAAGCTGCAAGCGACTCACACTTTCCCTTTCAGTTGGAAACATCAGACCTTTTGAGTGACAACAAGAAGTCTGCATACCCAGTGGTAATTCCAGGGGGAAGGAAAGGTGTTAGGTATAGCCTCCCACATACTGAGGAACTAATCTTTCACTGAATCAAAAACACGTAGTAGACATGTGATATCAAACCTACTCCTCGAAATAGATACCCAAATGTATTCACTTCGGCAGAGTGGCTTTCCCCTGGCATGCTTATAGTAAAGTTATTGAAACCTGATCCTCAGCATGGGAGAAAGAATGCTGTTTGACAGTAAGGTTTGAAAAATAAAAGGGTCTCCGAGACCAAAGAAGGGTTGTACACCAACACTTTGGAAAGCAGGGATCAAGGTAGATTTATGTGACTGAGACAAGTTCTTTATAACATATTTTGCTCTTTTAATTGCCCTTTTGGTCAGTTTACCAATGATTTAAAAAACTTACCTATGTTCAGAACACACAGATATCTACCCTTCGGAATGATGTCAAACCTCTTCCACAACAACCCCCAGCTTCAGCCACCCAGGACCAGAATTCTGCTCAGAATGCCAGAATGCAGCCAACTCCACCCATTCCAGCACCAGCACCCAAGCCTGCAGCACCCCAGCACCCCTTGGACCGGGACAGTCCTGGGGTAGAAAATAAGTTGATCCCTTCGGTGGGCAGTCCTGCCAGCTCCACTCCACTGCCCCCAGATGGCACCAGGCCTAACTCGACACCCAATAATCGAGCGGTAACGCCTGTCTCCCAGGGGAGCAGTAGCTCTTCAGCAGATCCCAAAGCACCCCCACCTCCACCAGTGTCCAGTGCTGAGCCCCCAACGCTGGGAGAGAACCCTGACGGCCTGTCTCAGGAGCAGCTGGAGCACCGGGAGCGTTCCTTACAAACTCTCAGAGATATCCAGCGTATGCTTTTCCCGGATGAGAAAGAATTCACAGGAGGACAAAGTGGAGGCCCTCAGCAGAACACTGGGGTATTAGATGGACCTCAGAAAAAACCAGAAGGGCCAATACAGGCCGTGATGGCTCAATCCCAAAGCCTAGGTAAGGGACCTGGGCCCCGAGCAGATGTGGGAGCTCCATTTGGCCCCCAAGGACATAGAGATGTGCCCTTTTCTCCAGATGACATGGTTCCGCCTTCTATGAACTCACAGTCTGGGCCCATGGGACCCGATCACCTGGACCATATGACTCCTGAGCAGATCGCTTGGCTGAAACTGCAGCAGGAGTTTTATGAAGAGAAGAGGAGGAAGCAGGAGCAAGTGGTTGTCCAGCAGTGCTCCTTGCAGGACATGATGGTCCATCAGCACGGGCCACGGGGCGTGGGCCGAGGGCCTCCACCCCCATACCAGATGACCCCTGGTGAAGGCTGGGCCCCCGGAGGTGCAGAGCCATTTTCTGATGGTATCAACATTTCACATTCTCTGCCCCCGAGAGGCATGGCTCCTCACCCCAACGTGCCAGGGAGCCAAATGCGCCTTCCTGGATTTGCAGGAATGATAAACTCTGAGATAGAGGGGCCAAATGTTCCCAACCCAGCATCTAGACCAGGTCTTTCTGGAATCAGTTGGCCAGATGATGTGCCAAAAATCCCAGATGGTCGAAGCTTCCCTCCTGGCCAGGGTGTATTCAGTGGTCCTGGCCGAGGGGAACGCTTTCCGAATCCCCAAGGATTGTCTGAAGAAATGTTTCAACAGCAGCTGGCAGAAAAACAGTTGGGTCTTCCCCCTGGGATGAGTATGGAAGGCATCAGGCCCGGCATGGAGATGAATAGGATGATCCCAGGTTCCCAGCGCCACATGGAGCCTGGGAGTAATCCCATTTTTCCTCGGATACCAGTTGAGGGTCCTCTGAGTCCTTCCAGGGGGGATTTTCCAAAAGGAATGCCTCCACAGATAGGCCCTGGTCGGGAACTGGAGTTTGGGATGGTTTCTAGTGGGATGAAGGGAGATGTCAATCTAAATGTCAACATGGCATCCAACTCTCAGATGATACCTCAGAAGATGAGAGAGGCTGGGGCGGGCCCTGAGGAGATGACGAAATTACGCCCAGGCGGCTCAGACATGCTGCCTGCCCAGCAGAAGATGGTGCCACTGCCATTTGGTGAGCACCCTCAGCAGGAGTACGGCATGGGCCCCAGGCCATTCCTTCCCATGTCTCAGGGTCCGGGCAGCAGCAGTGGCTTGCGGAATCTCAGAGAGCCAATTGGGCCCGACCAAAGGACTAACAGCCGACTCAGTCATATGCCACCACTACCTCTCAACCCTTCTAGTAACCCCACTACCCTCAACACAGCTCCTCCAGTTCAGCGTGGCCTGGGGCGGAAGCCCTTGGATATATCTGTGGCAGGCAGCCAGGTGCATTCCCCAGGCATTAACCCTCTGAAATCTCCCACGATGCATCAAGTCCAGTCCCCAATGCTGGGCTCACCCTCGGGGAACCTCAAGTCCCCCCAGACTCCATCGCAGCTGGCAGGCATGCTGGCAGGCCCAGCTGCTGCTGCTTCCATTAAGTCCCCCCCTGTCTTGGGGTCTGCTGCTGCTTCACCTGTTCACCTCAAGTCTCCATCACTTCCTGCCCCATCACCTGGATGGACCTCTTCTCCCAAACCTCCCCTTCAGAGTCCTGGGATCCCTCCAAACCATAAAGCGCCCCTCACCATGGCTTCCCCAGCCATGCTGGGAAGTGTAGAGTCAGGTCAGTATGCTTGCATCCTCACAGTTGCACCTTGTAGCTGGAGATTATTAGAGCCTGATTTATTTACTTTAAGAAAACTGGTGTCTTAACTTGATTATGCAATCAGAGGCAGCAGTCTTTGTCAAAATATATGGCAAGGTGTATAATGATACTTCCATAGGGTTACGCACAGGTGTCCCATCCTGGCAAAGAATACATACATCAGATGGGACTGTTGAAATAAGAGAAGATGAGAAATAATGTGTCAGTTCATAGAGTAATTCACATTTGTATAGTGAGTACATGCTGGTGAAATAAAATGTATACTGGAGAAACAACAGCTTCCTTAAATACTGGACCCATCCATGAAGGTTACCCTCAAGTCAGGAACTTCCGAGTATAACCCTAAGCCAAGTCAGAAGAGGCTGCTTTAAAAGAGTTGCATGGTTCTTGTAAGTGTTGTCCAGAAACAGTTACCAGAATGTTGTCCTTGACAGACTGCTGTTCTTGCAAATCAGCTACAATTTATTGGTATTTTCTTCCTAGGAGAGGCTCTCACTGATGATGGTGGTTTTGTGAATGGGACCAGAGGTGGTCAGTGGAAGTAGTGCTGGGGTGTAAATACTGGGTTGGTTTGTCTCCATTTGAGAAAGACTACGATCAGAATAAGACAGGAGATTTATCCTACCAAGCTAAAGTGTCTCTCTGTGGGGTAGCAATTCACTGAAGCAGAAGAGTGGAATAGCCAGCCCCCTCAGACCTTTTAAGCTCAATCACCAGGCTGGGGAAATTAATCAGAAGTGTAGGTGGGGTGATATGGTTAGTACCTGGGGTTAGAACACTAGTCTGGCTCATGGCATTCTAATACCTGAGCCAAATTCTAAATTGTGATTGGCAGAGGAAAGAGATCCACTTATTTCATGTTCTTTTCAGTGAAATGGTGGTCTGTAAACCTTGTTTTCCCCCACCTTGAACTAATATTTCTAACACGTTCCTGGCGTGTTTGTCTTCACATCTGCTGATCCATCACCTCTATATCACATTGCCATCTCTCTCTGCACACACACACAGCTTGACTAAAAGATTGATGATTCGTGTCCTGGGTCTAAGAACACTGTTCTTGCTCATCTGTCTCATCCCAGGCTTGCTAGTTCATAATCATAAGGCCTGATAGCCTTCAAAAGGAATCTAATTTTCTGCCTGTTTTGTTGTTTTGCTTTGCTCTTAGGTGGCCCCCCACCTCCTACAGCCAGCCAGCCTGCCTCTGTGAATATCCCTGGAAGTCTTCCCTCTAGTACACCTTACACCATGCCTCCAGAGCCAACTCTCTCCCAGAATCCACTCTCGATTATGATGTCTCGAATGTCCAAGTTTGCAATGCCCAGTTCTACCCCATTATACCATGATGCCATCAAGACTGTGGCCAGCTCTGATGACGACTCCCCTCCAGCTCGTTCCCCCAACTTGCCATCGATGAATAATATGCCAGGTAAGAAATAAGAAAGACGGGCCATGGAGCTGGTGCTGATCATAGGAGAAATTGCAGAAGTGTTTCCGCAATGGCTGTAAATAGGTGGAAGTTGAACAAGCTGACAAACATATAATGTAAATTAGTTTCAGGTAGAAACAAAGTGCCTGACTAGAGGAAGATAATTCTTCATTAGCTTGATTCTGAATTTTTTTTGTGAGAAGGCAGGTTTCTTTATAGTTCTGTTGCATCTACCTGGATAGTTGTTTTTGCTTTATTTTTAGTATTTTTTAGTTTTGTTTTTCTTCATGGTCCCCTTGGAGCAATACTAAAAGCCATTTCTTTTTAACATGCTGATTGGAATCTTCAGTTCTCAAGTATTTTCCTGGAAAGGCAACCTCAAACCACAAGCAGCTGCAGGATTTCAGACAATGGAAAGTCCCTATTTCCTAGAGGAGCATATTGTTTAGTGCTAGGGAGATAAAATTTTTCCTTTTCCTGCTTGCATTTCTGTACCCAGACCCACCCTCACCCACTTCACTAACAGGAAATGATCTGGAATGAAGGTGATCCACAAAAGGACCGTGACTTTCAGCCGCAGGTTTCTGGTTGTTAGGAACGCCGCTTATTCATCAGCAGCCCAAATTAACAAGGTTAGGATGGGTTCCCTGAATGGCACAAACACTGCTCCTCCTATAGTCAATGGCAGTTCCACAGAGAAACCAAACAGTTAGATATCCCAGAGACTTACTGCAGAAACTGTGCACTTTTTCATTAAAAGATACAATTTCTTTAGCACTTGCTGTAACCTAAAGTTTTAAGTGCTCTATTTATAAGGCAGTATAAAATAATGTCAGTGGAGAAAATAACACCTATTTGGTTTGTCTTTTTTTTTTTTGGTAATTGGCCTTACAGAATGATTAACCCTCTTTGTCCAAAAAGGGCCATACTTAAGTCACTAAGGCAAATTGTTTTCTTCTGTCTTGAATATTGTTTGTGTATTAACTTAGAATTTTTCATACAGAATTTCTCCCTTGTTCTTTACATTCTTAAGACTCAATCCATTCCTTTGTATAGGTATCAGTTTGTGTGCCTCCAAGTGTGTTACAATATTAGTGATGGCAGGGAGTATGTGTTATATGTTGATTGTGTTTATGTGTCCCAGCATAGAACCACACACATTATAGGCACTCAATAATTTTTGTTAAATTGCTTTATTACAGTCTTTTCTGCGATGCTTTTGGTTGAGTTGATTCCTTTGATATCTTTATTTTTCTAGGAATGGGCATTAATACACAGAATCCTCGAATTTCAGGTCCAAATCCCGTGGTTCCGATGCCAACCCTCAGCCCAATGGGAATGACCCAGCCGCTTTCTCACTCCAATCAGATGCCCTCTCCAAATGCCATGGGACCCAACCTACCACCTCATGGAGTCCCAATGGGGCCTGGCTTGATGTCACACAATCCTATCATGGGGCATGGGTCCCAGGAGCCTCCAATGGTACCTCAAGGACGGATGGGCTTTCCCCAGGGCTTCCCACCAGTACAGTCTCCTCCACAGCAGGTTCCATTCCCTCACAATGGACCCAGTGGAGGACAAGGCAACTTCCCAGGAGGGATGGGCTTCCCAGGAGAAGGCCCCCTTGGCCGTCCCAGCAACCTGCCCCAAAGTTCAGCAGATGCAGCACTTTGCAAGCCTGGAGGCCCAGGGGGTCCTGACTCCTTCACTGTCCTTGGGAACAGCATGCCTTCAGTGTTTACAGACCCAGATCTACAAGAGGTCATCCGACCTGGAGCCACCGGAATACCTGAGTTTGATCTGTCCCGCATTATTCCATCTGAGAAGCCAAGCCAGACACTGCAATATTTCCCTCGAGGAGAAGTTCCAGGCCGTAAACAGCCCCAGGGTCCTGGACCTGGATTTTCGCACATGCAGGGGATGATGAGTGATCAAGCCCCCAGAATGGGACTCGCATTACCTGGCATGGGAGGTCCAGGGCCAGTAGGAACTCCAGACATCCCTCTTGGCACTGCTCCATCCATGCCAGGCCATAACCCAATGAGACCACCAGCCTTTCTCCAGCAAGGCATGATAGGACCTCACCATAGGATGATGTCACCAGCACAATCTACAATGCCCGGCCAGCCCACTCTGATGAGCAATCCAGCTGCTGCCGTGAGCATGATTCCTGGCAAAGATAGGGGGCCTGCGGGGCTCTACACCCACCCTGGGCCTGTGGGCTCTCCAGGCATGATGATGTCCATGCAGGGCATGATGGGACCTCAACAGAACATCATGATCCCCCCACAGATGAGGCCCCGGGGCATGGCTGCTGATGTGGGCATGGGTGGATTTAGCCAAGGACCTGGCAACCCAGGAAACATGATGTTTTAAGCTGCTAAGATTGGATGTGCCGATCCTTGTCAAGATGAGATTCCAGGTCCTGAGAGCTGCTTTGAAGGGAGTTCCAGGCATACTTACTATTGGTCATGCAATAGGAGAGAACAGAGACCTGAGGGCTGCTTTGGGGGAGGGGGGAACTTGAGAATGTATGGATTTACCTGAAAACAAATTATTCATTTAATCAACAGGTGTGTTTTTTTTAAGATTTATTTTTTAAAAATTATTTTTGTGGACTTGGGTATCCCATGATGGCACCTACTTTTGGAAATCTGTAGCCGTGCTTTGAGAATTGCCATCGGTCATGTGTTGCACCATTCTCTGTATGTTTACGTCCTTTGGACTGACTTCTCCCAGGATTCTTTTCTGTTTTCGTTTTTTGATTTGGGCTTCTTTTGTGTGTACTGTACTATATTGTAAAAGGGATTTTAGCAGAGACTTTAGTCTTTGGGGCAAGAGGAGAACAGGAATGCTGGGCTGTTTACTTTAGGTGGAGAATCCATCTTCAGACCTTTGGACTATTTTCTTTCAACTTCAGTGTATAGAAAAACCAAACTACAACCTCAGAGCAGAGTATTAATGAAAAGCACAAAAAAAAAAAAGGAACTAAGTTCAGCGAGGGGTGCGGGAGGGGGGAAATTTTTCTTTTTAAAAATAATGAAGCTTAGGACATTTGTTTTTCATTTCAAGTGCTCTGCAGCACTGTCTCTCCCAATATACAAACCCACCATATTTTTCATTTTCCCCACCCGCCCTATCTCCTTGGTTAAGTGTTTCCGTCCCTTGTGTTCCCCACTGACAACCCTCTGCTTCCTTCCTCTCCTCTACCCTTTGGCAGCTGCAATACCTGTTGTCCTAACTCAAGTGAAGCCTCTCCTTCCGTGCTGAGATCCTCCTGGGCTGGCAGGAAAGGCTCTGTCCTGGGGATGCCCTCTGGTCTTTCCCCCTTAGCCTTTCTCTTCCCCAGTGTACTCTTTCCTGCCTACCTTGTTTTCTGTTCTCTTTTTATTAGAAAGTACCAAGTGAATTTTATTAATGTGGGAGTGGAACACATGCTAAAAGCTATCCAGGATTTTGTTTTTGTTTTAAATTTTGTGGTTCCTTCCCTTTACTCCTCCCATGCGTAAAACGTTCTGTGTAACCTCCATTAAATTTGGTACAAAACCACTCGCCAGAGCTGTGGTGTCAGAAAAATAAAATATATTGTTTCTTACAAAATTGAATGGCTTTTTGTTCATTTAGATTCCTGTTTGCTTAGTATTGGGCACATTGGTTGCTGTGTGATCCAGAAACAAAATCTTTGTATTAGAGCTGATGGGTGGGATGACAAGGAGATGTCTGAAAGGGGCTTCTCTGATAAAGCCTGTTCCTTCCTGTGAGGAGTACTCATGAAGGTTTATCCTGCTGTTCCTTTCTCGGTCATGAAACCCTGGTATATGCCAAAGAGCCTTTACCATGATTCACCTTTACCTCTGGGGCAGTTAATGGTCTGTATTAGGAATTTTTGTGAGAGCTCATTTAAACATATGAAGTAATTTAAAAGGCCAAAGGTGTACTTTTAGCTATTCAAATAAGGTACATGATGTCCCCTGCATCTTGCTAAGATAAAATACTATCAATGCTGGCAAGCCCTGGATTTCCAGTCAGTGGATTTCTGTGGTCCATTCTGTGCCCCCTCCCACTTCCTACTGCTTGGCACCTCTTCCAGCGCCACTTAAGTCCATGTACCATGCACTTCCTACCACATGTCTTCAACACATCAGTGTGTCCTGCAGGGTACGTATCTAAGGGACTTGCTGTTGTGTTTCTGTGCAGTTAATTTTGTTTGGTGTGTGTATTTTTTTGAGTTGTCAGTGTTTAGCTCACTGAGTGGGTATATGCATGTTTGCTCTTAGGTGAGAGAATTTTAAGCAAGAAGCGGCAGGTGCAGAGTCATCTGCTGACAAACGTATAAATTGGGCTTTACTGGTGTTTTGCAGTACTAAGTTTTACCTGTGAATGTTGCCCTGTCTTCCACAAATGTTTCTGAAAGCTGTTTTCTTTTCCTACCACCAGCAGCTGTCCTGTCTTCTCAGTAACACAAGAGCCAGAGATCACAAAAGCAGAGGTGAACACAGGAGTACTGTCAGTCACCTCTGTGTGTTACCTTGCTGATGGGTGAGGGGCCCTGGGAAGTAGGCAGTAAGCAGCTCAGAGCTCCTAAGTTTAAATCTTAATTAGATCTGCTCTATTGGGTGGTAAAAATGTTGTAGAGAAATTAGAATAGTAAGATCACTTTCCCCCCACAAATTTAGCTGTCCTCCTAGGGTTCTGGACTTGGTTGTCTAGATGAGAACTACATAACAGCCAACCATGGGTAGTCCAAGAGGAAAGCCCAAAGGTTAGGTGTAAACTGGCCTTTGTTCACTGGTCTGATTTTGAAGGCAGCTCTACTCTTCACTGTACATGACAGTGCTGCAGTCACTAATGGTGTGTGTGGTTCCACTGTTGTCCTCCCAGCAGGAAGTCAGGCAGCAGAGGGTCACAGTGGGTACCCACTTAGCTGGCAGAGAGGTAAGCGGCCCTTGGAGGAAGCGGCCACAGCTGTTGGGGTGCTCATCTCCCGCAGCCCCCTGCTGGAGAACTAGCAGCTATGCAGATCACCTTTCCCATTTTAAACAAGTTGAATTTTTGAAAGACCCTTTCATAAATCTTTCTTCATTTACATATCAGTATATGCTAACAACATTTCATCCATGATGATTTCTGGTAAGCCAAGTTTATTTCAAGTTTAAATAGAACAATTTTGAATTCATTAGTATTATGAAATAAAATATTTTGAGAGACTAGATCTAATTGCATGGAGAACTAATGACAGTTCAAAATCAGTGAGATAACGATGATCTAGTCCTGTGAAAACTCAGCCAGTCCCTCCCCACTCCCAAAGTTTGGGATTTGTATGCTACTTTACTCCAGGTAAGTAGTGAGTTGTGGGTTATAGCATTACTCTCAAGGACTAAGAGTCCTTTACGTGCACTTTACGTGCCATTTTCCTTAAAACAAGGTGAAGTAATTTGTTTGCATATATAAATGAAAACAATTGTAGCACTTTATATAAGGAGTAGCATGAAGAAATAACATTAAAATTTTTATATGTTTATGGTACTGGGGATGGAACCCAGGCCTTGTGCGTGCTAGGCAAGCACTCTACCACTGAGGTAACCCCTAACCTAAAATAAATTTTTAAACAGTTGTAGTATTTTAAAGCTAGTCTTTTTAAAAAGCTGATCCAACATTTCTCCAGACCTCCTACTCTTACATGGCTTGATGTGGTGGTTATACTAAAGTGGTTTCATCAGAGCTGGCTTCCTGCACGTGCCACCTGTGCAGTTAGACAGGTTAGTTTAGTGACTTGCTGTCACCGTCTGTGGAGTTCTACATTTTTAGATGTGGATATTTAAAATACTCCCATTTTTCACTGGTCCACACAAATTACTTCAGCAGTTCTTCACTGCTGACAGCAGCTCCACCATGGGGTGCAATGCTTTATTCTGTTCTTCCTCCCTCCCCCTCCCTTTTTTCCTTTCTCCCTAACCAGCAGCTGGAGGACCCCAGGCAAGGTGCTTGTTGTGTCCCATTTAAACTGTGTGCACTTCAGCCATTTCCCTTTCCCTTCTCTGAGTACCTACCTTCAAAGTGCTCAAAGAGGGGAGTTGTATTTAACCCAAGGCTTCATTTACTCAGCAAACAGCACCTCCCGTGTAGCAAGCACGGTGCTGAGGGTGGAATGAAGAAATGGGTGCCTTAGGCTAGGATGAAGAGACAGGTGTGTAAATGGCTGGTACCTTATGTTTAACGCAGTGAAAGTGTGAAGAGGGTGCAATAAGCCAGAGAGGAAGTTTCAAAGGAAAGGTGATCTTTGAACTGACTCTTGAAGGAGAGAGATTTCCTGGAAAATACTGGTAAGAGGAAATGGGAACAGCAAGGGCCTGTAGAACAGGATATAGGCTCTTTAAGGGCAGCAGAAGTAAAAAAGTACGTAAGCTTAGAAGGGGGCTGGGGAGGTCATGGAGAACCTGGTATACCCTGCTAAGGAGTTGGACTTTTGAGTTTTAAGTAAGGAAGCCTGGAGGTGTAACTTAGAAGTTTTAAGCAAGGTAATCAGGTGATCAGATTGACTCTTAAGAAAAATTATTAAACTGAAATGTGGACAACAGGCGGGAGACAGGGAAAGGGAACCACAGGATCATTTGTAAAAATGTCTGTATTCTACAAAATCCTTAGACTTATCTCTTTTGCTTTAAAAAAAATCAAATTGTATTATATATGCCTCAGGCCGTTTAGCCATCTTGAAGCTTACTGCACTTTCTTTTCTCTCGCCCAAATCTGCAATTCTTTTCAAAGTCACAAACTCGTATTTAAGAAAAGTCATGAAATCTTAATTCAGTAGTAAATTTTTAATAACACATTTAAAGCAAATGGTGTATAAAGCCAAAAGCCAGTTGGCCAAACATTTCATATTAGAGAGAGTTAAATAATAAAACAATGCTGAAGGTATGCTGTGAGGATGTTATAAAATTATCTGTTTAACATGCTTTTTATCGGGGTTCCTGTTAGACAGACATAAATCTGCTTTCTGCCCTACAGGTGACCACACTTCATCTGTCCCTTTTTTGGCTCAGTGCTTAACTGTACTTGGCAACAAAACACTAGAAGAAGAAGGTAAGTGCACATGTGAGCAGAGGAAGAAGTCAAAGAAGTTGCAGAAATGTCCTCACATGTACTTAAATCATGAAGAAATTCAGTTATTTCACCAAACAGAAAGAACTCAGGCTTCCCTTGCAAAAACACTGCTTCAGAGCCCCAAACAATTATGAGGGATCTTAGGGTTCCAAATAACAGGCTAAAGAAAAAAGTATTTAAAAAAGAATAGGCTAAAGAAACCTAGCCTCAGCAAAAGGTAAGTGTAGTACAAATCTTTGCTGGAGGGTAGGGCGGGACATTAGGTTGGCAAAGCTGAGACAGCCAATTTGATGTATCTGTGAAGCTCTAGAAGATTTAATTGTGTTATAAAAGGTAAGATCAAAGAGTCAGAAAACAAAAAACACCTTGGGAAACAGCCCCTGCCCAAGTTCTATGCTGGCCAAGCTAGGGTTGGGGCAGAAGCAGCTAATAAATCTTAGTGGTAACCAGTGTTCAATTAATTTGCATAAGGATGAATTTAAATTGAGGAGATTTTAAAGATTATTTATTTATTTGCTACAGCAAAGTTCTTCCTGCAAAAACCTCCTGGGAGCCTGTGTCTCTTTGCCATTTTACCATCTTTACCAAGCGTCCAGGAGCTTTCATCTTCCTCATTTCCCATGTACGTAGTAGCCCCACAGCCCCTGAGCTGTGCAGCACCTTTCCCTGGAGACTCCTGCCCATCGCCATGAGTCCATCTGTGATCTAAGCACTTGCTCTCAGCTGTGCACAAGGGCCCTGGAGTACTGGCTTCTCCCTGCTCAGCTCTCAGTGCCAAATGTAGTCAGGCTGGGCTCAGCACCTTGCTACAGACCAAATCACAATCCCCTTTAACCACATACATTTTGGCAGTGGTAATGCATGTATAATAAAGTAGTATATAATTAATATATAGTAAAGTGTATGTCAATTTGCCTATGTAACTCTCACATCAAACACTTGGGAGAAATCACAGTAATCCACAATCCCCTTTAACCAAAAAGAGGATTTGTTTTGTTCTCCAAATATAAAAGGCCTTCCAGGCTTTGGTAAAGTTCACTTACATAGCTGTCAGCAGTTATTGAGATACTAAAAAATTTTATAAACACAAATTTATTTATGTGTGTATGTACCTTTAATATACTAAAGTGTGTAAATACATTAATTTAATGCCATTCAACCCACTGTAATGAAGATTAGTTTATGCTCTTCATTCCTACTGTACTTGGTGCCTATAGTGCCTTTCTAACATACAGTCATTATTTAAAAGTGATAACACAATGAAAAAATACAAAGATCACATCCATTCAAAAGATGATCCAGGAAAAATTACCTAACCTTTAGCCTTGTCAACAGAATCAATGGTTTTAGCTAAACCTTCAAGAAAGTATTACTATCACTTAAGAAATAAGTACTAACCTCATACCACGCCCTGTGCTAGGCACAGTGGATTATACTAGCTGTTTTTAAAGAACTTACATCTAACTAGAGGCAGTAACAGGAATAACTGCAGGACAAGACTGTATTCTGTTCTCGGCATTAGCATGTTCTATATTCATATTCCATATAAAAATCATGACTAAATTGAGATAAAGACAGACTGGACATAAGAATGTGATGGTACACGGGACTTATGCCTTATTCCTCTCCCCCTTCCTTTAGATCTTCAGCAGCAGCACACAAACATGATCCAGGCTTGTTTTTTTTTTTTTTTTTTTTTTTTTTGGTACAGGGAATTGAACTCAGGACCTTGTGCTTGCCAGGTAGGAACTTATGCCACTGAACTAAATTCCCAGCCTAGGCTTGGTTCTTGCCTTCTGCTTACTCTTCTAGTTCATCTATTCACAGTCATTAAGTACTATCTGTATGCTGATAATGCTAGATTGTCCTCTCAGTTTATTCATGTGAATTCTATACTCATGTAGTCAACTGGTACCTTAACAGTGCTTTTTGGGGATCTTACAGAAAGCTCTGAAACATAGTATGTCTCACTGTTCAATTTCCCCAAACTCTAATCTGCATTATCCCACTTCCCCCTCACACTGAAAAGTATATGTCCATTTACCTACATAAGTCTCACATCAAACACTTGGGAGTCACCCTCAATTCTTTACTGCTTGCATAAAGTCACTAGCGAATCCTTTTATATCCATCTCCAAAACATACCCGGTTGATTTCCCTAACCATCTTCAGTTTTATCAGTTTATACAAACTTTCAAAGAAGAACCAAAGGAAGTATATGGTGTCCCAGTCTGATCAATGATCTCAGAGCACAGCAGATTAATGCCTCCTTTTAACTGAGCAGTTTTACTAAGAGGCAAAATGTACTCCCTCCCCTTGCTATGGGGGACTTTAGGAAGTGGAAACCCCAAGATTTTTTTCATATAAAACGTCATTACTTCTAGTTCTATACGTTTCAGTTTAATCCTGTAATCAGAATTATACCACTATTCCTATCTAATTTCAAAATGTATTCATTTTGATCTGCTTTTGCAGTATCTTAACACCTTCATATTGGTTTTCTATAATTTTGTATCAAAAGAAGTTAAGATGTTCTTCCTAGTGACGAAAGGGCCCAGAATGAAGTCCTAAGGTTCTGCTCCCTCCCCCATTAAAAAAAATTGTGGTAAAAATATATAGCCTAAAATTATAATTTTAAACACTTTTAAGTGTATATGAAGGTGCTACGACATGAAGTACATTCTCATTTTTGTGCAACCACCACCACTGTCCATCTCCAGAACATTTTCACAAGGCCAAACTGAAACTCTGGACACATGAAATCACTCCCAGTTCTTTCCTCCCTGAGACTCTGACAACTACTTTTGTACTTTCTGTGAATCTGCTTTGGGTAGTTCATATAAGTGGAATCACGTAATATTTGTCTGTTGGTATCTCACTTATTTCACTTAGCAAATGTCTTTAAGGTTCATCCATGTTATAAGTGTGTCAGAATTACGTCCCCTTTTTGAGGCTGAGTATTTCATTATATGTATGTATCATACTTTGCTTATTCATTAAGCATGGGTGGGCCTTTATGTTATGCCCTCCTTTTGGCTACTGTGATAACGCTGCTGACCACGGATGTACAAACATGTTTGAGTCCCCTCTTTTGAGTACAGTGTATGCCCAGAAATGGAATCACCAGATCACATGAGAATTGTATGCTTAATATTTTAGGAGTGATCATTACTGTTTTCTACAGTAGCTGCATCCTTTTATATTCCCACCAGAAATGTAGAAATGTTCCAACTTCTACATGTCTTTGTCATCACTTGTTATTTTGTTATTTTATTTTTAATAAAAGCCACACTAATGCAAGCCTTTGTCTTAGGGTATTAAAGTGGTGTCTTGTGATTTTGCTTTGTATTTCTCTGATAAATAATGATGTTCACAATCTTTTCCATCTGTGTGAAAATCTGTGTATCTTTGGGGAAATGTCTGTGCAAGTCCATTGCCCATTTTTGAGCCAGATTTGTTTTTATTATTGAATTGCTGATGCTTGTTATATATTGGGAATATCAATCCTTATAAGACTTGTGATTTGTAAGTATTTTTTCACATCCCACAGGCTGCCTTTTCACTTTGCTGTGTTCTTTTGTGCACAAAAGGTTTCTAAAATTTTTGATAAAGTCTAACTTACTTATTTTTCATTTTCTTGCCTGTTTTTGGTGTCACAGCCAAGAAGTCTTTGTCAAATCCAATGTTATGAAGCTGTTCCCTCATCTTTTCTTCTAAGAGATAGTTAAAGCTGTTCACTAGATGGTCATCAATGTAATAATTTACTACACTTTCACATGTACTTGTGTAAGCACTTGTAAATCTATGTATTATTCAGTTCACACTATCCATTTACTCATTGGCTAATTAGTTCTTTTTTCTTTTAGTCAATACCTGTAAGACTAGGAGCTATGGATATAGCAGTGAACTGGTCAGGGATGGTCTTACTCTCCCCTTACCAAACTCTGAGACTACCGAAGAAGTCAAACATTGAACAAGTAACTTTATAAACACAAGTATAACCAAAGAGAAGGAAGCTGCTGACATAAAACAGGGAAACACAACCTCACCCAAAAGACTATCAAATTTCTTGGGAATCTTTGGTCTGCTAACCCAAGGAGCAAGGAGATAATGCAGCAGAGTCCTGATTCTCAGTAGCGGCCACTGCTTTTTTCCTCTGAATGCTCACATTTGTTTGAGTCTGTTCCAGACTTTGCTGGGGACCAAGAGGCTAACCTGTCTTTAGATCCTGGGACCACATTTACCTTTGTATTTTTGTCCTCTGAGACTAGAACTCTGAGAGTACCTTAATTTCTCACAGATCATTATCTGACATTTGTTAACGTCTTTATCTAATTTGTATTATTCATCAGATATAAAAGCATCTGAACTCATTAAAAGCAACCAGGCGTAGTGTCCTCACCTGGCTAAGATTTCAGATTCACTTGTTAGGAAAAAGATTTTGGAATTAACTGGCCTCATTTTTTTGCTCTCCTCTATTAAATCCTTTCCCCCACATACTGGGTTTGTTTTTTACTTCTTTGTTCTGAGAATACAGCTTAAAAGCCTCTATCTTCCCCCACCCTGCCCCTCTTCTAATATCTTAAGTAAAAATGAGGGAATCTGGGAAGAAAAGGAATCCAAATAAAGTGAAGGTGAGCTTAGGGGAAGGAAGATAACAGAAAGTTAACAGAAAGGAAGGGAAAGCTCATCGAGGACCAACGTGGAGAAAACCAAGCTGATCCCGAGGACAAAGGTGGAGTCTCAGCCCTGCCTCTCCCTTTCTCCCAGTGTTAGTCTTTGACCTCTTTGAGCTTCACATTTGGATGTCACATATTTTTGGTGAAACTGGTTATCAGATAAGACATGTGCACATATTTATTGAGATACCAGAGTATTTTTTAGAGTAACTTCAGTTTTCAATGCAAAGAGAAGATCTGAAGTGATTGCCCCCGTGAACCAATTCAAAATTTCACAAGATACACTGGCTGGGCAGTGAGAAGGCTTTAGCTGGAATCAAAATTGTGTTTCTTCTTTGAGAAAGAAGATTTAGAGAGCCCTCTTGCTGCTCTCCCCAGCACTGAAAGGTAGCACTGAAAAGCCTTACAGAAAAAGCATCCGAGTAGAGACTCCATGGTGGGATGGTGGAGGCAGTAGCAAGGTTCTATCCATAGCTACAATTTCTTGGAATCCCAAAAGCCCAACCAGCCCCAGGTGAGTATAAAGCAACCCTTTAATAGGGTTATACTGGGGTCACTGGATTCCCAAGCACTTCTCCTTCTTTAAAGTTCAGAATCATCAAATTAGAGGGCCAAACCTCATCCTGGACCACATGAAAAGAAAAATGAAGCCTGCTTCTGACTCAAACTGTCCAGAGGGAATCACAGAACCACAGGCTCTCAGGGTAGGCAGAGACTGGCTGTGGTGTGACACTTTACAGTACTCTGGCTAAATGCCAGGGCAAGCTCCCAATGCTTCAGTGACAAGAATCCTCTGAGATAGCTCAAGTCATTTACAGTTGGTTATGATTATTTCAAAGATTTTCCTCTTAAGTCTATATCCCTGTAACTTAAAGGTACTCATCTAAGTGTAGTCCCTCAGGGCCCACATGAGTAAAATATTTGATATATTTGATATGCCCTCTGTCCCTTTGATCTGTCCTTGGTGGTCACTCTCTGGTTGACAAGTTGGTCTGGCTCTGCTATCAAGTCTGGCTCTTAGATCTGAGCACACTTCCCTGTGTGTGCCCCAAACTGAGCATGGTGGAAAAGGACCACCATAATCTTTATTCCAGGTATCAGCACAGTCATTGTACATTTAGAATTTTGAGAAACACACTGTAATATTGATCTACACTGAACAAGTTGTTCACTAAAACTATCTAATTGTGAGCAACTGATTTTCCAATATTAACACTCTATATTTGTTAGGTTACGCCTTACAATATTTGGCCTAGGATCCAAAAATGATATCATATCAGCATGAACATATCTAATACACATACAACTTGATTCTCTCATTCATTCAGTTATCTAGTAAGACATTCCTCCCAATGTTAAGTCTTCGATAAGTGTGATCAGTTGACACTTACTCAGTTATACTTTTATGTAAATAACAGAAAACACCTCCTTAAAGAATGGACCACTGAGCTGGGCATGTTGACATGCCTGTAACCCCAACAGTGTGGGATGCCAAGACAGAAGAATCCCATGTTTGAGCCCAGCCTGGCCGACTGAGTCACTTAGTGAGACCCTATCTCAAAATAAAAAATAAAAAGGACTGGGGATGTAGTTCATTGTGAAGGCCCCGGGGATGGACCATGAATTAACTCATCATTTCATCCAATAACCATGAATTGAGCCCCTACAATGTGTCAGGTCATGATCTACATGCAGCAAACAGCATAATCACAGCAAATAGCAATGAACAAACCAATCAGTCCCTGCTTGTTATGGAGGACAATAAAAATTTTAAAAAATAATTAACATTTACTGTGCCATTGTCATGTGATATTCACTGTTCTGAATGTTTTATGTATTTATTCCTGACAAACCTTATATAGTAAATAGTTATTATTCCCACTTTATAGATTAAGTGTCATAAAGTACAGAGAAGTTGTCACTTGCTCAAGGTCATACAGACTAGAAAGGATGGAACATCAGCTTAGGTGTCTGGCATCAGAGTCCATGTACTTCATCACTGGGTTTCTGTGTCCAAATGCATGCTAAATTAAACATTTACATACATACGTAAGTATTCCCATGTGTGAGAAAGCGAAATCTCTCATTTTTCCTTTTTGTAATATTAGGGATCGAATCCAGGGCCTTCATACTGAGCTACATCCCCAGCCTGTTTTTGTTTTTAGACAGGGTCGCACTGAGTCACTAAGCTGTCAAAGCTGGGCTTGAACTTACAATTCTCCTGCTTCAGCCTCCAGAATGCTAGGACTACAGAGTTGTATCGTGACACACAGTGACAGTGATCTTCAACTCTGACAACAAAGAACCAATTTCCCAAAGAGCAAAAGGGAGTGTGGGAGGGCTGAGGTTGGAGAGGTCCTCAGGGTGCCTATTGTATGAGGCATCAAGCACTATGGATTTGGGGCAGGAATGAAGCCTGTTATGAAAACGCCCGACTGCCCCCATACCCAGCCTACCCATATCCATATTATCCATAAATAACTGCCAAAGACTATACCATGAAAGATGTTTCGATCCCTTCACATGATCAAAGAATACCCACCCTACCCTTTAAATGGTTCCCTTCCAGGCCTTACCGTTAGTGTGACTGAGCAAGACATTTTGGACGCATAACCCTGGTTCAGAACCTACTGATTCTTCCTCCTTCTTTGTGGTCACGACCAAGTCAGTCTCTCATTTTCAGTTCCCAGGGGCATCCCCATTGCTCCATAATGTTACCTCACTCCTAGAACTGAACCACTAGGGTATGAAGCACTTGGGGATACTCGGACCCCTTCTTCAGTCGTACTCCTGATTTTGTCTTCTCCACAAGGTCCAGGTAAGCTCTGACTACCTTCAAGCATTTGGCTTCAGTTGCTAAGAGCCCCAGGGACTACAATCTCTTCTCCCAGAAGCCCTGCTGGTTTGACCCCATCAAGTTCTACTTACCCAAGTGTTATACAACCCTCCCCTTAATTACACACTCAATCAGTTCCTCCCAAGCTCAGCAATTTGTGGTCTCTGGGCATCCCCCGGCTGCTTTCCTGAGGTGGCTCCCAGGCTGGGCCTTGGCAAGCCTCCGAAGCATTGACTGGGTTTCTAAGGCCACAGTTCCCAGAGCTGAAAGACTTGCTGTTATTTCACACTCTATTTCCTTCCAAATTAATTCTCTGATGAATACTGTCCTTTGCAGTGATTCAGTGCAGGCCATTTCCTTACATCTTTCCCTTACCTTTGAGACTTTTAATCTGCCTTGAATCCACATTTTCCTCTGTGAGAAACCTGCCTCAGAGAAAAATGCTCTGCTTTCCTACCAACGTAAACAGCTCTACCAACACTGGCCCCAGCCTCATAGCACACTTCCTTCGCTGGCTCACCTGGGCCATACCTTTGATTTCAAAGCACGTATCTGTCTCCTCTATAAATCTCTACACCACAAGGCGTAACTCAAGCAGCATGCGGCAGCTACTGAATTCT
This sequence comes from Dinomys branickii, assembly GCA_004027595.1. Lineage (NCBI taxonomy): Eukaryota > Metazoa > Chordata > Mammalia > Rodentia > Dinomyidae > Dinomys > Dinomys branickii. The sequence continues at coordinate 24,423 of PVLD010007747.1, forward strand.
AGTTTTTCTAAGCCCTAAATTTAGGAGGATGCAAAAATTTGGGTTTCTTTAAGCTCCAAATTCAAAACGTGTATCTGAGCAGCTAGCATGTCCCACATGCTTCCATAAATTTATTTCACTTACTACCCACCCACTTGACCCCTTCCTACCACCACAGACAGCATCATTACCTTCAATATACAATAAAGAGAGACTGAACTACTAAGAGGGCTACTAAAGGTCACAGGACCCAGGAAAATGGTAAAGCTAAAATTCAGGTAACTGGCGCGAACTCTACACAAAGTAGGCACCTCTTTTACCACCCTTGTGTAGTTTAATCAACCCTAGAACACGTTAGCCTTTGGTCTCCAGTATCTTACCACTCAGGGGCAACCCACCAAACTGTGGGCACCAGCTTTCCCCGGCTGCTTGAAGAATACTTGAGAGGAGCCACAAAGAGGCATCTCTGGCAATAGCATGAGCAGCGCTTCACTTTTGTCTAACATTTATCTTAAAATGAGCTTTTCATACTGTGACCATCAATCTGAAAGGTCAATTTCATTGGATTAAGAAATGCCTCGCATGTTCCCGGCTGTACTGTCTGGGTCATAGAGGCCATGACCTTGGGTTCTATTTATGGTCCCATCCCTTCCTCTCTGGCACTATTCTCCTGCTTTGCTTCCTGGCCACGATGAATTAAGCAGCTTTGTTCTGTAACACACTTCCACCATGATGTCTGCCTTGCAGCTAGCTGACCATGGCCTGAATCTCTGAAACCTAAATTAAAGTTATCCTCCTTTAAATTGACCATATATCACCTTACCTGAAATTCTGTATTATTTTTATTGTTTTGTTTCATTTGTGTCTGTGTACATGCTGAGCACATGGTCTTAGCATGAGCCACTCCCCTAATCCTATACAGATTTACTAACAGGAAGTTAGTGCCTGCAGTTATACAAATCTTAAACTCCAAGCTCATGATCAGTGTTCTCTTGAGTTCTCAGGCATTAGGCTGGACCTTCTTTTCAGAAGTGGTTATCACTTCTCCTCTATTTCTTCAGGGAAAAGTACATTTCATAAGCCATGTGGAGAGAAAGGACAAACGAGACCAGTGTTTTTTATTTGTTTTTATTGAGGAACATGTTTTCTCAGTTCTCTGCAGCCAACCTCAGACAGACAGGGACCAGGTTCCCAACGGTTGGAAAGGTTAAAACTTCAAGGTCCCTTGGCCACTAGAGGGCAGAGCCTGAACACAGCACACAGTGGGCTTCCTAGAGCGTTTCCCACCAGCTGAAGGGGTTCATACTTTGCCTGGAAGCCCCGGGACACAGTGTTCTAGCCCCACAGCTGGAGAATGATACTTCCCTAGCATATATTAAACTTCTCCTGGCATTCTCTGAAGGTAGGTAGGCAGTGCCTTAGAAGATTCCACTGAAGAGAAGAGGTGCTAGGGGCCACTTAGAAAGACCCAAGTTTTTCATAGTAACGAAAAGCAAGAAGATATGCCTGGTCCAGTGCTCCGAGCTAGGGGTTGGATAGGTGGGAAACCTCTCCGTCCATCTCCAAGTGACCGTTCAGGGTTTCTATTCTCTTGCTGTCCTTTTTAACTAACCAGGAAAAACTATTACCAGGGAATCAGCACATAGCAGTGACTGGTCTTACCTAATGCCCATCATTTCATTCCTTCCACTCTCAGCCAGGAGCTCTGCAAGTAAGCCTGGAGGCCCTTGGGAAGAACCTCACGGGAAGCCCAGATCAAGCTCACCTGACCCAAGCCAGCCCAGCTCTGTGGGCGAGGAGGACTGACCCCTCTTTTCAAGCCTGGGAGGCCCTTTACTTTGCCATCAAAGGGTGGGACCTCACCTCAAAAAATTCTTTTAACTTTAACATCACTCTTAAGACACCTTAGAGAAAGGGGTTACAGCCAGGCACGCGTTAGAAGTTCATGAAGTACTTTTCACTCCATTCTTCCCCTTTCAGTCCTCAGGCTGAACTGTCGGGCAAATATTGACATCCACTTCATGGTGGGGAAAATGTCACAGAAGTGAAATGATTTGCCCACACTCATACAACTGGTGAGGGAGGGAGCCAGGGTTCTGACTAATCCCTTTTACACATAAGCACACTGTCCATGGATGGGCAGGCGGAGAAGACTCTCCGCCTGCAGAGAGAGCAGGTGAAGGCAGCATTCCAGTTGAGGAAAACTGTGACAATGTAGAGGGAAGCAGGGAGACAGAGGAGGAAAGACAGAACTGAAGGCCTTTATGTTTTCTCAGTTCTCACAACACCCTATTACATGTAACTATTCCCATTTTGCATAAGATATCCTAGAAACACCCATCCCAAGAGTCACAGGAAACAAATTCAGGTCAGAATTTGATTCCCATAAAATTCTTGTATTCCCTTACCGCAGACCTCCCCCTAGTGGTGAACAGGATGGGGGCAAGGGCGCAGAAGCCACATTCATACCCACAAAGGAAAACCTGAGAGTTCGCAATTCACTTACTCATTCCGTACCTATGTGCTGAGGTCCACTTTGTACTCACCTCTGTACTTTGGTTCTATACAGCCCCCTAAAGAGCAAGCAGAAACGGGAAACCTACAGATTGGCAGGAACAGACAGGCAAAGAGAATGTGTCCAGGATCGAAGGATGGCATATGGGCCAAGACACAGAGACTAGAGAAGTGGGGCTTCCTTTTCTTAAAACAGTTTGGTCATGCCCAGGAGGTGTGTGGAGGGTGAGGCTGGACAGGTGAGAGCAGAGGCCATGTCTCAGAGGATGACAGAAAGCAGGAAAGGGTTCAACCCATTAGGAAGTCATAACAGTGACCTAGGAGAGTAATCACTGATCCAGGAAAGTAGTGACAAAGGACATGTCACTCCAAACAGTCAACTGTTTGAGCATTAGCATGTGTTAGGCATTCTGCTGGGGACACAATGAAGGGTGAGAAGTCTGCCTTCATGGAGTTCACAGTCCAGTTGAGATTAGCAAATAACCACACAGATATGTAATATCTAGCACCAATAAATACTGTGGGAAAAAAGACAAGATCAAGTATACAGTGTCTGTTTTCCAGGGACACTGTAACAAAGCACCACAGACTGGGTGGCTTTAAAAAAGCAATTTATTTCCTTGCAGTGCTGGAAGCTAGAACTCAAACAACATCAGGAGTTAGTATGGTTGGTTTCTCCTGAAGCCTCTCCTTGGCTTGGAATGGATTGTCTTCTCTCAGTGTTTCCATAGGGTCTATCCTCTCAGGTTCTTCTGTTGAAAGGAAACTAGTCATACTGGATGAGGGCCCACCCATAGAACCTCCATTTACCTTAATTACCGCTAAAATACCAGTGATTAGGACTTCAACATGCAATTTTTTAGAGGACATATCAAAGCCCATAATACAAGGTGGCAGATTCTAATATTAGAGGTAAAGGGAACGGAAGGATCTGAGATACTTTGCATAGGATGATAGGGAGGCACCTTTGACATGGCAACGGGCTGAGATCTGAGTGAAAAGTGGGAGTTATCTACAAAGAAACCTAGGGGAGCATTCTGGGCAGAAGAAGCAGTGCATACAAAGACGCTGACATGAGGACAGGGCTCAGGGCTACCTGGCATACTCTACCTTTACGAATAGTAAGAAAGGGCTGGGCGGATGTGGGCAAGAGAGATGTTGGTTAAAGAATACAAAGCTTAGATGAGGTAAGAGGCGTAAGCTTAAATGATCCACTGCACAGCATGCTGACCATAATTAATAAGGGACTGTTGTATTTGTCTGTTTGTGTTGTTAAAACAGAACATTACGGACTGGGTAATTTAAAAAGAAGCTTATTCTCTCATAGTTGCAGCAGCTAGGAAGTCCAAGATCAAGATGCAAGCAGGTCAGAGCCCAGGCTCTCTGCTTTCAATATGCGGCTTTCTTCTGTATCTTCTGGAAAAGAACCTGGAGTCATCACATGGCAGAAGAGGAGACAGCCCATTCCTCTAAGTCGTTCCGATACTGGCATTAATTCATTCAAGAGGGTGGAGCCCTCATGAGCCACACGCCTGCCACTCCCCAACACTGTTACACTGGGGGCTAAGTTTCCACATGAAATTTGGAGGGGAAAAAAGCATGTAAACCATGGCAACTGTACACTTCTAAGAGTACATTTAAATTCTCATCTCAAAAAAAAAAAGGTGAGGCAGTAATATGTTAATTAGTTTGATTTAATTATTCTGTAATGTTTACATACATCAAAATATACTGTGTCATATATATGTTTTATCAATTAAAAATTAAACTTTCTCTTAAGAAAAAAAAAGAAAATTGAGAAGGGTAGCATGATGGGAGTGCAGCAAACCGTTCTAGTTTCTGAAGAGCCGTTAGGATGACCGGCCCTTATACTGAGACAGGGAGCCCGGGGAGGGTTTTGAGAAGAATGACAGAAGAATTTTAAAAGCAACACCTGTGTTGTGAACAAATTAGTGAAAAAAAACCAAAAGAAACAGGAAGAGTAGTTAAGAGGGCTTTGTAATAATCTATGTGAGAAAGGATCCTGGAACTAAGGCAATACTGATGAAAAAGTCAGTTTCTGGGTGTAGTTTGAAGAGAGGTACAGCAGGATTTACTCATGTGTCAGAAGTAAAACAGGGTAAGAAAAGACTCGAGGATAATCCCAAAGTTCTTGTCCCAAGCAACATGGTACCATTCACCTTGACGAAAAGACCTGTGAGAGGAGTAGGTTTAAAAAGGAATGAAAATCGACAGTTTATTGTAGACAATTAGTTAGAAATGAGACTTGAATTCAGGGGGAAAGGTTGAGATTGAAGGTATAAATTTAGGAGCTACTGCGTAAGTATTTAAACTACAGCACTGCTAGAGACGACCCAGCAAATGCAGAAAAGGTATAAGGACCAAACCAAAGAACACTCCAATGCTTAAGAAATTACACAAGGATATATTCTACAAGAGAGATGTTGAGAAACTGGAGGAAAACCAAGAACATTTCTGACTTGATAGAAGCTAAATGAAGAAAACATCCTAAGAATGTTCATGAAAAACTAAGACTAGAAAATAACTATTGGACTTACCACAGAAAGGTCATTGATGAATTTGACCAGGGCTGTTTCCAGAGAGTGGTGGAGGTGAATACCTAATCATAGCTGACTCAAGGAGGAATGGGAAAGGAAGAATCAGAGGTGTCAATTTTTGTGAATTTTACTGTAATGGGAAAAAGAAAAATGCCATGTTCAAGATAGAGAGAAAAAAATTTAAGACAGATGATTTCATAGCATACTTGTACGCTAATGGAAAAGAAAAATGGCAAAAAAGAAAATTACAGGTGTGAATGCCAAGCTGGAGGCTGTCCTTGGATAGCAGAGGTGGTTCATTCTCAGGGAAGGAGGAAGGGAGGGAGGGAGGAGGGGAACGAGGGAGGGAGGGAGGGAAGGGGGAACACAGCCAGGCCTCATAAGCACCAGAGCAAGTGGGTTAGATTTGATGGTGGTGGTAAAAGAGATATGGACATTTTCCTGCTTTTATTTTCTTAGTGAAATAAATGTACCAGTCAGCAGTGTGAGGATGGGGAGGGGATATTAAAGACTGAGGATGGAGAAACCTGACTGAATTCAAGAAACAAACTGGAGGTACTGATAGAATTTAACTTATCAGAACAGGAAAATACGAAACAAAGGAAATAAGGCCAAAGTCCTGGTTTAAAATGCAGCTGGGCAGATGATGGAAATGTCTTCCGTTCAGGTAGGGAAGCTTGCCTGTGGGAGAAGCAGGTCGGGGAGCACAAGAGTTTGATTCTGACACGGAAAATGGAACATCCAGACAGATATGATGACTGTCAGATGTGATGACTATCTGAAGCTCACAAGAGAAATCGGAGCCTAAGAAATCTGAGCTTTCTCACCTGGCAGTTCTTATCATTTTCCTACATAAAGATGATAGAAGTAGAGAGGCTTTCGTGATTGCTATTGGGAGAGGTAAAGCGAGCATTGGTTTGAAATCAGACGAGGTCTGAAACAGATTCTGGGTAAGAATGAGAATGTTGATAAGGAACTAGGGACTCATCAGGCACCCCTGGGGGCAGTTCAGGGCAGAGCACTCACCACCCAGCAGTGTCCGTGGACCTCAAAACGTGTCGCCTACACAGTGCTCTTCCGTCCTTGCTCCCTTAGTTGACTCCTACCCACCTTATCTTACTCAGATCAAGAGAGAACTCTCTGAGCACTGCTTTCTACAGCACTTGCCCAGTGGAACTGGATTTCTTCTCTGTGTCTTTTAAATAACCCCCTTTAATGCTACGGTATACTTCATCACAGCACAAAACGTACTGTACTAGCATCACCAGTTTACTTACCTGCCTCTCTCACTGGACTACAATAACTTGAAGGCGGAATTTTTTCACTTTTATAATAACCCATAGGGAGCTCAATAAATGTTAAGAAAGAAGAAAAGAACTGAAGTCCTAAACACAATTCTAGTCGTAATACTCCCAGCCTGAGTCACATTAATATACTCTGACCTTAGTTAGAAATCAAGCTACAAAAAAGAGAAAAAACTCCTCGGTTTCAACATTACACTTTTCTTTCCAAAAAAGAATTTACTATAGTTACAGGAAGGAAATATCCTTACCTTACAGTAATGTACCTTAACTCCTGCCCCGTTCCCAAATACTCAGAGCTGGAGGCATGATAGAAAAGCTTGTATTTAAGTCAACTTATTTGCATGATCAGTCACTCTTCATTTCCAAGTTCCAGTTGCTGTGCTTGGGAGCAGAGCATGCGGTATTTCTCTGGGCTCAAGGAGTACAGTGATAAGGTGCTCAGGAATTTGTCCACTGGACAAAGCTTGTCAGGGCAACCTCTTGGCAGCTGCTCCTGCGGAAGAGATGTAACTCAGCAGGGCCACTGAGGGCCCCATCCTCCTGCTACCTTCTGCCCGCCAGGCAGGCACTGTGTCCGAGCTGTATCTCCACCCTCTGTACCTTCTGCTGAGCCCAGCAGTCTGAGAGGCTGACTTGAGCAGTGTGTACGTGTACACATACAACAGCCAGGAAGGGCCCACTACCCAGGCCGTTTCCACATAAAAGGCATACAACCTGCTAATAAAAGGCACTCAAGAAATGTTTGTTAAACTGACTTGAGAAGACACAATGAAGATATATCCTGAGCTGGGAAAGCTTAAGGTCTCATCCCTGGTGAGTGCAATGGCCTCCTTCCTGCACATTAATAACAATAAGGCAGCTAAGACACCAGGGATGCCGACAACACACATCACTGCCCAAAGACATCGTTTTTAATTTTCAAAGCAGACCTCACAGTCAAGATGTTACATCTTGCCAGAAATACTCAACAGAAGAGCAGGAGGGTGGTGATTCTGTCCCTAGGGGCCTTTAACAGAACGGGTATAAGGCGTAAGTCCCACCTTTCTACCACTTGGGAAGTTTTGCTCTAGTTCTAGGACACAGCTACGAGTCACCCTACAGGACTCAAAGACCTGATGGTACCAGTGAAAACTCCAGTGGGCCCATGGAGGGAAACTAACCAGGTGGGAAGTGTTGTGGGGAGGTGCCTAGTCACACCCTAGCCTTACTCAGAGGTCTTACCTCTCCATGGTAATAGAGTTGCACAAACCACTCCTTAGACTCCTTGTGCTGGTAGAGTTCTATGGTCAGGTCAGCAGCAAACGGAGGCCATTTGTGATCAAAAGTCCCCAGAACCATTAAGAGAGGCATAAGGGTCACATCATGAGATGCATAGAGGTACAGCTTTCTGCAAGAAGCGAACAGTTTTCTACAAGTCTTTACTCAGGTCTCTGGAGGCTAGAACATTGCGTGTTCCTTGAATAAGGAACAACACTTACTTCAGCAATCAGTTGAGGCTGGTATGAAACTCCATTGAAACAGTGGGGGGAACCCTTATCCCTATAGTTCATGTTTCCTCAGGAAAGGTCCCCCTGCAGCAACTTTCCTTTCCACCCACTCACTCCTCCTAGGGAGTGTCATGGAAGCAATGTGTAGCTTAGGCCCTAGCCCTCCCTATCTTTGGATCCTGCTACTCTGTGGCAAATGTTCTTCCTACTCTCAGCCATGGATGAGTTTAGTGGGGTAGGCTCTGCTCTTTGTTTAGGAAGCCTGCAGTTTTGGAGAATTAAGTTCATTTCAAAGGAATATGAAAAGCCTGTTTGGCCCTCAACACATTCTCAAAATTTCACCTTCTCAGAAATAAAGGTGCCATTTTAGTTCCATTCAACTGATGCCAGTATCTATCTCCAGGGAAGCATCTATCTCAATGCTTTTACTTACTGACCCTCAACCTAAAAGACTAGCATTAGTCTCTGTAGCATTCTTCACGTAGAGGCAAAGATAGATGAGCTGGCAAAAGACAGCAAAGAACGGAGTGTCACTGCAGGTATTACAAAGGAGAGAAGGGCTAGCATATGATTTGCTATTACAAATCTTGACCCAAAGTTCCTGAATGTTTCTGTTTCAACCCAGTGGCCCACATTCATGAGTTTCTACTACAAGTAATCTCTCTCTCTTTCTCTCTGTTAATGCAGACAAATCACCTGGGGAATCTGCTTCAGTTGGTCAAGTGGGGACATGGGAATTTACTATGTTCTCGGGTGACAGTAAAGCTGTTTGTCAAGACCACACTTTACTCAGCAAATGCGTAGGACACAAACATTTCAAACCCATAGCCCTAACGCGGGGTTCCGGGCTACATAAAAGTGGTAATGAGTCCATCCCAGGAAACTTAGTCACTAAGTGAGTCTGTCTGAAAAAATGAAAAGGGCTGGAGATGTAGCTCAGGGTGAAGACCCTGAGTTCAACCCCCAGTATCCCCTCTACCCCATGAAAAGTAGCAATGGAAGCTCATGAGACATTTCCAACATTTGAAAAAATGGTTCATGAATATCACACTATAATAATTACACTCGACAGTGCCAACCTGGTTAGCTGTGAGATCTGCCCAGGAGACTGGTAGAACACGCTTTTGGGTGTCTGGGGTGCACAATGGAGGCGTGGCCTTGGGGTCTATATCTGACACTCTGTGACACTATCCCCCTCAGCTTCTCTTTACTCTGCCACACCCACCTTTCTGCCACGATGTTTCGGCCTTGGAGCCAGCCAATCATGGACTGAAATCCCGGAAAGCTATAGGCCAAATCAAACTCTGCTCTTTTAAACCGGGGGTGCCCCAGTGATGGAGGAAAAATACACATACTTTCTGTACAATGAGAGAAGATGTTTAATCTATTAAGCCATTATAGAAAAGTATGTTTAGGACTCTTTGAGGGCTAAAATAAAAACTTTAAAACATGGCATAAGACCTGCAGCAAAAACAAAAGTGAAAAGGATATAAATCTCTTTGGGACTTGACCAGGGAATCTGGCAAGTCTCTTAAACATCTACCTACAGTCACTGACAGCCTGCCCCCACCCCCAAGAGGTTCCCTCTCTGAAGCCAGAGGCCCCCCAGTGCTGTCATCTGCACAGAGAAGAGTTGCTGTGCCAGGTACCTGGTCTTGCTGGTTGGAAGAGCAGGTTCTGTAGCCCTCAGTAGGTTGTTCTCTAGGATGTGTAGGAATGGGCCAACTGCCATCTGCAGACCTTCCCTGTGAAAAGTGAACAGCCTTTAAGAGTCTAATAGATGTTTAGCACTCAGTCGACGTAGACTGGTTCTGCTCCAAAGGATCTCAAGAGGCCAGTGAGATGGAGCTGAGAAAAAGACAAGTCGTGTAGAAGGGGCAGCTAAGAGCAGGAAGGAAAGAGATTACTTTGAGGACTATGTGTGGACAAAGACTTCCAACTACAAGTGCTTCAGGACGCAGATCTGCTATGAATACAGCTTGACTGGAAGGGGTTGAGGGAACAGGTGAATGGTAACTGGGACAAATTATGAAGAACTAAGCCTTGAGGAGTAAAAAGACAAAGATGGGAAGGATAAGGGTCATGACTTCCAGAAATTCCAGAAGACTAAGTAGAAGGACTAACATCCTAAATTACATTTCCTGTGTGCCAGCACTCCTCCTTTTGAGGTACAGATCATAAAGACATTTCCTACTTGTCTTGTTTATTTGCCGTAGTAAGTGCAGCAAGTGTCCTAGGGTTGGCTCTACGGCTCCACCACTTACACTCTCAGGCCTGTCACTTCACAGTAACGAGGTGACCACGGTAACTCCAAGCACGTTCTCTCGCATAAGTGAATAAAGCATGCAAACGGGGGCTGCGGTGGCTGAAAGGGGGTGTTTGTGGGTGCTTCATTTTTTTATCAAAGAGGAAAAAAACACAAAACCTCTCCTAGAACTCTCAAAACCCAATCAACCAAGAAAAGGGAACAAGTTCGCTGTGACTGACTTTAACAAATCTTTACACCTGGTAACTGGGTAAACTCCCATCTTTCTGGCAAAGAATGTTGAAGCAATGGATGAAGAATACAAAGCCAACACTGTATGTGACAAATGGCTTCCAGAAGAACGTACGCAGCCCAAGCCATATTGCAGTGCGAGTTTGTAACCATTTGTCTTTGAAAAAATACCCATGTTATGAAAGCAGGCTAACTGGAATGGAAAAAGACAATGAATCAGGAGAAAGTAAATTATAGCACGGCCAAATCTGACCCTCCTGCTTGCTTTTGTAGTTCCATTTTATTAGAACACAACTATGCCCATTTGTTGGCATGGTGTTTAGAGCTGCTTCATATTACAAGGGCAGAGATGAGTAGTTGCAACAGGGATGGCACGACCTGCAAAGCCTGATTTATTGAATGTGTGTGTGTGTGAGAACTGGTGAGAGTGAGGGCAGTGAGTGCCAGTCTGGGTCTGGTACAGCTGTGTCACAGGGAAGCTGGCAAGTCCTAGGGAGTTGACAGCAAGCTGAGTGGCTTGGCTGGAAGCTCTTGGATGCCCAAGGCTAGCGCACAAAGAGACATGCTGGCTCTGAGTCAATGCGGTCAAAGGCTCTTGTTCTAATGCAACAGGTGTACAAATTCTTGAAACATGCAATATTGCGCCCAACACTCATACCCTGTCTTTCCTAGAACTATTCTTCTTTTTCTTATCTCCCCCTTCTACCAACTCACCTATTGTGAGTGCAAGGTGAATGAATTTACCAATGAGAAAAAGGCAGCTTCTGAAATTTGGTAACAGGAAAACCTTCCATTTTGTTAGGAAACAGGCCTTCTAAAAACAAAACCTCAGGTACCAGGAAGATTAAGAAAACACACCACTGCTGCCTGGCGACCTGGATTCAAGTTCTGGCGCTACCATCTGTTTGCTGAGCCCAGGCAAAATAGTCTCTATCAGCCCCACTTTCTTCATCTACAAAGCCAAGGATAATTTCACTTACTGCACAGTGAGAATGTGAAACTCATTCATACATTGTAATATATATAAAGTGAGAAATAATTATTCTTCCTATAGCTCCCCTACTCAAATCCTCTTAACTTTAAAGCAAAAGGAAAAAGTGAGTGATTAAGAGATGCTCAGCAAGGTGGTAGCTCCTAGTTCTGTGTAACAGGAAATGAAAGCACTAGGTCACCAGCCCCAGTGCAGAAATACAAGCGCTAGGGCATGCAGTGAGGACTCACTTCATTCTCTTCACAGTGATGCCAGCTGGCGGGTGTGAGAGAACCTGATGAACCCTTCGCTCCCATACACTCAGAAGTCTGACCAAGCATGATGTTGTGCCAGCAGCTACAAGGTCCCTCACCTGTCTTCCTCTTGCAGGATGTACAAGGCTGTGTCCACAGCTCTCTGTTCAATCACCTGAGCAAATCTCTTCAGTACAGTGCAGCTGGGGAGATTGTGTACCTGCAAGGACCACAGGCACAGTTTTGGAAAGAAAGCAGCTAACCAGGGCCCGCCAGGACCTGTCTCCTCCTGGCAAGGCCCATACAGCGCAAAACTGTGTCCCCAACACCCTTCTGAAGCTATGTATTCCTTGATTTCTGAAGTCCCAGAATCTAAAAAACATTAGTTTGCTGCCCTTTCTGATGCTCCCACCCACTTCAAAATTTAATTTTAAAAAAGAGGATCTTAAACTGCCTTCAGGTGTTCAGCTTTTGAATCTAGAGAAGTATTTCTCATTGTGTAATTTTTTTTCTCTTGAGACAGGGTCTTGCTATGTAGTTCAGGATGGCTTTGAGTTCACTACATAGCCCAGGCTGGCCTCAAACTTGCAGCAATCCCCCTGCTTCAGCCTCCTGAGTGTTGATATCACAGGCATGCACCACCACACCCAGCTTCACTGTGTATTTCTATATATTGATTGCATAAGAAAAAACTCTATGGCTAAATTAGTCTGAGGAAACCGGTTATAAAATTAACCATATTTTTATAGCTATCTCAAAATTTTCAAATATGCTAATATGCATATGGACTCTCAAAAAAATGATACAATAAAGAGGAATTCCAAAGTGTTTAGAACCTAGAAGTACTAAAACTAAATTTCACATGTAAAGATTTACTATTCTTTCCCTATCATAATCCATGCTACACACGCACTCTGCCTACCAGACCGCATAGAACACACCCTCACATCTCAGTATTCTAGGGATCATGCTTCAAGAAACTAATCTAGAGTTAAATGTCTGCATTCCTGAATGAGGAGCTCTCTCTGACTGTGCCCATCCCTTCCTGATTGCTCTATATCCCTCCGTCCCCATATCCATTCCATCTGCAAGTCCTATCACTGCTGCCGGCAAACCAGTGAGCCTCACCCAGTTCTCAGCCAGGAGCCTCCCACTCAGTGCCTACCCCACAGCCCCGACCTAGGACAAAACAGGCATCTCACCTGCTCAGCAGCCACAGTGTCTAGGAGAATGAGGAAGTCTACTTCATCACTACTGTCAGTGCCCAACCCTTCTTTCACCTTCTTCAAATCCTCTGAAATCCCCGGCTGCAAAGCAGCAGCTTCCCTCCGGCCTCTGTCAAAAAAATAAAAGCAATCCCTTATATGTGGATCAACTGTTGGCCTGTGTTTTGTTCAATACTTGAGGTCTCATTTGACTTTCACAGCCCAGTGGCATTAGCTGTGTTATTCCCATTTTAAAGATAAGTAAATGAGGCTCAAAATGTCAGATCATTTGTAAAAGTAAGTCAGCAAGAATCAGGGTTAGCATAAAAGGCCAGATTTTCTGAATCCTACTCTATCTATTATACCAGAAATAATGCATAGCCCAGACCTATCTTACAACAACATTCTCTTTCTTAAAGAAAATGGGACATAGTCTTAGTATAACCCAGAAATACCTTAGGACCGAAAAGTACCCTTAATCCAAACCAACCCACCCCACACAGCAGCACATCGCTACGAGAAGAAGAGGCAGTGTCTTCTCACGCTTGCACACCTGGACTTGCAGGTGGATGACCAGCTCAATCAGTTTTTATTTTACTACCAGTTTCCCCATCTGCCCCACTCCAGAGCCTACTAGTTAGGATAGTGTTTTGTAAGGCAAAGGCCCATTCATGGCTCTGCAATCATCTCTCCAACTACAATGGCTTTTCCCAGGCTTCCTGTACCTTCATTATGGGCGGACCACTGTAAGCAAGAGCTCTTCCACTCCCCAGACAGCGGCAGTCAGACCTGAGTGTAATTCGGCCCCATCCCTTATCTGCAGTGGTCCCCGTGCAGGCAGTCTGCCTGCAGAGATGGGAAAAGGCTGTTTCCCTTGGTGAGAGAGAGCCTCAAGTCAGTTACCTGGTTCTCTGTCTCAAGCCCCAGCAGTTCTGGTAGTTGGGGTACAAGACTTCAGAGCCTGCCTCATCGGTGTGGATGATGACTGATCCTGGAAGGAAGGACGTTCAGGCAGAAAGGGGCTTCAGCTTTTTCTCCCCAGCATCCCCACTTTGTACTACCTTTTCTCTTTGTCTATAGATAGAAGGGCTCCAAGAGGCAGATCATAAGGTCGCTCCTTAAGGACAGTAACTGCCTTTAACATACCCTGGCTCTGCTACTAGGAGCTCTCCTATAGCCTGAGTGCTGGGGAAAGTAAGTACCAGCCTTGCTCTGTATAGTATATGCCTTCTACTGGGCCACAGAGGGACTGGAGCAGGTAAAGACCAAGATCAAACTGGCATTTCCCTCCCCATTCCAAAACATCCCTGCCTTGAAGTACTACCAGCACTTGGGCATTCTCATAAATAGGCTATCCCCAATTTGATCAGAACCAGGTTTTTTTTTTTTGCTTCCCAAAGATCAACCCCTATAGGTCAATATGGTGACATATCAAATGACAAACTGAAAAAGGGGGCCACAAGGTCACAAATACTCTGATTCCAGGTCCTGCCCAAAATAAAAGCTGGTCTTCTAGATAAACTACTAGGAACTGAAGGTTAGACAGACTATAAGGATATTTCTTATATATAATTGCTGCCCTTGTCCCTCCTGCCAGGAAACAAAGAAGGTTGTTCTGCCCATGCTCTACTCTGTGCTGGTGGCAGGTTCTTTCCACATAGTTCAGGACTCATAGCAAAAGAAGTATCTTCCATCAGCACCAATTTGGAATGCACTGAGTCCAATCTACAGAGTAATTAGGTCAATCTAAGTCCCCAAAAGCGATTTATTTCCAAGAAAATTACTGATACTAAGAGCACCAGGACTCTAAATGTAGCTATGCTAACTTATGAGGATATCAGAATTCAGATATCCTTTATTGGTCTGAACAGAAGAAAATCAGGCTGAAAGTCATTGAAGTCATGACGAATCAGCTAACAAGTAGGCTGCTTTGGGAAGTCACTTCCCCGCTTTAGGGCTCATCCATAAATCACAAGATAGGATTACATCAGTGATTTTCAACTGTTCTAAACAGTGGTACCTCCTCCACCATTACATAAAACAAGAAAAGGTGATGTACGCCATATAGGAGGATCTGTAAAGTGAAGCACCGGGAGCTCTCAGAGGGGTTGTAGGAACCATAGAAAGAAAGGTGGCTAGGACATGCAAGTAGACTACATTATGGATCCCAGTATCCCTACCTCCCCCTAGAAAGAATCAGGGGTTCTGCGAGACATGTGAAGAGACCAAACATTCAGAGCCCTTCTCCAGATACACATGTCCTCACTGAAGCAGCAGTGCATAAAGGCAAAGAGCATGGATTCTGAATCCAGAATGTCAAGTGTCTGAATCTCACCTACACCATTTACCAGTCTTGTGTGCCTGGGAAAATCATCAGGCTCTCTTTGTCTTAGTCCTCATTATCTATGAAAGGGGGTAATAGTACCTGCCTCACAGTGTCATCACAAGAATTAAACAGTATTTGTAAAGTTCTTAAAACAATGTTTAATAATACTGATTCCTTTTAGAATAACTATGATTTAAACCTCTACTGTAACAACAAACCTCAAGTATTGCCTCTGGGGTCTACTATTCCTATCAAAATAATGCAACTATAGTTTATGGTAAGTAAGACAAACTTGAGCAGACACTGAAATGAATGCTGAAAAAATGACCAGCTTCCCCCTCAGCCTGATTTTCTACAGTTTATACATAGACCCTCCAGCACGTCTCTTCACTCCTAAAGCAGCAGCATCCAAAGTTGAGCCACTTCCATTAACAGTGGCAATTTCTGAAGTTCCTTGGCCTATTGAAGTCCCTTGATATTGGGAAAGGCATAGAGGCAGGTGTGACAGAAGTCAAACTGGAATCCAAATTCCTCTGGGTCCTGGACAGGGCACTGCTCCTGTGGTAGCCACACCAGAGGGCAGGGTACCATTTCTTCTACTGGTGGGAACAGGATGCTGCCCTTGTCTCTTCCTGTTAGCGACCAGAGAAGATTTTCTAACACCTTCCCATGCTCTGCTCTGTGTCTGTGGAAGGTTCAGGCCTCACAGCAAAAGAAACAGCTCCTATCAGCAGTGACTGGAACTCGTCAAGTGTAAAAAATAGAGTAATTAGGTCAATCTAAGGCCCATAGTTATTACTCTAACGCTGAAATGATTCACAATGTACCAATATTGTTTTAAGAACTTCACAAATATCATTTAGTTGGTCTACAACCTGTGTGTACATGAAGGGGCCACTGTCTTTCTCCCTCAGCCACACTTTTGGTGTTTTTAGAAAGAGGACATTTCCTTTTTGAAGCCAAGCAAGTAACATCCGAAGTCAGGCACTGTAGATTACTTTTAAGCTCAAGGGCTCCCAAGAAGTAAGGGGAAGTCCACCCTGTTTGCCTTACATATGCACACTGCGTTCAGCAGCCAACTTCCGCCCGAACTAACAGCAGTACCCAATCCAGTTGGGGACAAAGCCAGCCTCTTCTGGCCTGAAGGTTCCATTATCTTACATGTTTTTAAAAGTTTCACGGAAATTTTGTTTCTACTTGAGATACTGCTGAAAGAAGCTGCACAAAATAAGCTTTTCCTCATGGTACCATTTGGTGTTGGTGAGGTCAGGATGATCTGAAGTCCAGACCAATAATTAAATAGGAATTTGAATCAATTACAAATGACAAAATACAGGCTCATTTGCTGGCCAGAAACTCTCAAACGTTGGAAATAAGAAATGCAGTTACCGGTGGTGAAAAATTTGGGAATCAGTGACTGCACTCACTCACTGAATATATATATTAATATACCAAAACCAAAACTTGGTAAGACTTCTTCACCTAGGAAAGGCTGAACAGAACAGTCAATGCCACCTGGATCAAGCTATGGATTATCATCCATATCAGAGCAAAAGCAGCAATCTTAGGCTCCAGCTAAGGGTCCCTCCTGCCATCCTATCTTTTCAGCAGTGCTTCACTACTATTCATAATATCTGGATATGGCTGCCTTTTGCAATTTGTGTAGAAGCCTGAGAAGTCAGCAGTCAGAGGCACATCAGGTCGGGTGGCTAGGGCAGCACAAGGCTAGACCGGGAAGGACCCTGTGGGATAGGTACACCCAGGAGTCACATGTACAGGAGAAGGGAGGTCAAAAGAACAGGCACCAAGGATGAGGGGAGCTTTGGAAGTGAGAGCAAAGAGCTGCTCGGGCACAGGGCTGACTTTAAGACTTCGAACACAAACCTTCTTTATCACGCTGAAAAAGCCCAGCCAGCAAACAACGAGTAGACTCCAGATTCCGATACATGTTAGTGGAACGAACACTGGAAAAAAAAAATGAAAAGGCAGAGATGCTCATAAAAGGAAAACCAAACCATATAAACTTTACCTTACTCAACTAAACAGCTGGGAATCCTTCAAGACCAAATAAGGCATGTGATGGGACTAGGAAGAATACTTTACCTCTCTTGGGAAGGTGGGACTCAAAGGCCAATGAATGTGACCTCCAATGACCACCTGTTCACAGGATCCTGTGACACGAGAGTAACTGCACCATGGCAAAGGGTCTCCCAAACCATCTGACACTGCTGTGGGGATCAGTACAGATTTGCTCATGCTTAAGACCTTAAATCAGGTGCAGCATCTCTCCTGGTGACTTACAAGACCTCCTGGGGTGTGAAGGATGATGAAAGAAAGGGGATGGTGTCCACATATTTCTTCCTCAGTCTCTCTCCCAAGGCAAACATCTGCTCCATGCCCACCTTGGTCAGCTGCCCAGCAAACATGCCCCCCTGAAGCAGGGAAGAAAGCAGAAGAATGAAGCATCCAACAGCCTGCTGAACTCAGCCCACCACTCACATTTTGCAGTGGGCCTCCCAGAGCAGGAAAGCATTGCTCACCTTCAGGGTGGTCTTGTGGTAGTGAGCATCATAAGAAGAATGCGGTTTGGGACCACCAGCTAAACTGGCAACTGTGTAATCAAACTGAGTTTGAGGAGGGACCTCTAATAGCTGGGGGCTCCACTCTACCTGTTGTGACCACAAAAAAAGCATATTTTTAAGAAAAGATTCTTGAAATAGCATTAACAGCCAGTAGCCCTATAACATTCCCATGGAAAGAAAGGAAAGAAACTTTACTCTGAATCAAAAGAAGAAATGATCGTTAATTTACTATTCTAGTTGTCCTGAGTTCATATCCTGTTATTGCAATAACACAAATTCTCACCTTTAAGAGGCTGCTCTAGCTCTAAGCTCACACTGAAGCACAAGGGAGGAGTGATGGAATATGCAGCACACAAATACCCGCTGAGTGAATGAAGAAATGAATGAATGAATGAACAAATGAATGAAAGAAACATGATCTCAAAGACCATGTCTGTAAGCATTTCTAAGGAATTAATCTGAAAGTTTCCATGTCTGGCACCCCCTACTTAGGACTCTGGTTAACATCCTTTGTTACTACCATATATTTTTCCCTTCCTCTCATCCTGTTTCTGAAACAAGCACATCGCATCTAAAAGCACTGCTTCTTCCTCATTTCCCTTTCTTCCTTGCAATCTGGTCCCTGTCCCAACTGTAATGTAATGTTTTTTAAACAGCACAAGTGGAAAAAAATCAATCAATCTATCAACCAATCAATCATCACAAGTGGCCACAGATGTCACAGTGCCAACTACCCATAAAAATTTTTTTGTTTCTTTTTGTTGTTGTTGTTTTTGGCTTTGGTACAGGCAGCTGAACTCAGGACCTTGCGCCTGCCAGGCAGGCACTTGTGCCACTGAGCTATATTCCTGGCCCTACCCATAAAATTCTTAATACTCAAGAGTCAGATGTGCTAACTTCAATTTTAAAAACATGGTCTTTTCCTAGTCCCATATACCTGTCCTCTTCCCAATCTACTATATCTCTCTCAGTACAACAATTCTCCTGGGCCTGAAAATTCAAACCTCCGATTCCCTGCTACTCCATGATTCCTGTACCAAGCTCTATTGATTTGTTGGCTAGTGAAAAAGTCACTAGCAATGGTCTTTCTACTATCTTACTATTAGAGTATAAACCTTACTCGTGCACAGACACCTTCCTCCTTTCCAGTTCTGATCTTGTAATTCCCTTGGGAAAAACCCTTCAAGGCTTCACAGCAGGTGTAATAATGGCCCAGTCTCTTCTCCACTGTCCCCCTCACCAATTCATCCCTGTCCTCCACACTGACGCTCAGGAAACACAACTTTAATTCCTTTAGTACCAGTACCTGGCTTTTTTCAGTGTCATTTCTCCTGCCTGGAAATTATTCTTTTGTGTGGAAAGATTCTCATTTATTCCGTAAGACTCAACAAGCCCTGACAATGGCCTAAGCTTACACAGCAACCTCAGTGACTTTTTGTGGGAGTCTTTACCAAAATGCTTGAGGAGAAGTCCTCTACTGGTCTGTCATGCTCAGTAGACTTAGTTTCCTGAGAAGAAACCAGGTCATCTACTGACCTCTATATTTTGGATGCCTTAACTAGGGCCTGGTACACCACAAGTTCAATTAATGGTTCTGACATCTTGCCAAACCCTGTGGAAGATACCAAGCTTTCAGTAACTTGGTCCTGCTTTTCCAGAAAAGTCTGGCTTCTCCAGGATTCCTTTTCAGCAGAGGAAGCGAGCTATGAGTATAAACGATAGAAATGCTGTAACAGATATGTGCTGTAAGAAGCCAGATAAAGGCCATCATAGTTCAAAGGCAAGACATACATTTTGTTTTGGCTAAAGATTCAGGAAAAGTTTCATGGGAGGAATGGCATTTGAAACAAATAGGATTTAGATAAGCTCAAACCTGGAGTTGTAAGAAGTAGGGAAGCAGAGAGGGTGGCATTCCAACTTCCAAGAACAGATACCTGAGAAGGTGGAGATGATGAAGAATTACAGCAAATAAGTGGTTTAGTTTCCTGAACCTGGGAATGGCTTTCAAACTTTTTAACTGCCAAGTAACAAGTGAAGTTGAATCTTAGATTTGCACATATAAATGCAAGTTTCTCTGGTCCTAATAGGAATAGGACCCCAGAGCCTCAGCCAATCAAGACCACTGTGGCCCATGGCTCCAAAGAGTAGTTAGGAAGCTGGCAGTATATACATATGACAAGTGGGTCGCAGTGTGGGCCATGGAGGCACAGAGGATGAATGATTACTTGGAGATGAGACTTTTTTAGTTCAATCACCTAGAGGCCCAGAGTGGCTAACTCAGATAAGAACACACAGCATGAGGAAGACTCCCAAGAGAAGCCCTGAGGCCAAGAACTCTCTGGCTTTTATTTAGAATATCTGTGTAAGTGAAAAAAGCACAAGAAAACCAGTTTGGGCAAGGAGCTTCCTCAAGGCTGGGCAGTTTTTCTTGGGGAAAGGGGAAGGACAATGGCCAGACACAACAGGCTTCACTCATCTAAACTTCTTGTAGTTTAGCCATTTCTCCTAGAGCCTGGGTGCTTTTGCCCCACAGTTTTACCATTCACTTCTCAGCCAAGTCCCCCACACAACTCATATAGAAAGACCACAAGCAGAAAAGGAAATTTTACAGTCTGCAACAGTTTACATAAGTCACTAAGGTTTCACCTAAGGCAGGAGAAACAAAGAGGCAGATGTAAGGTATTTGAGTTAAGACTTGACATAAATAGACAAAAGGTTTATTTGGCAGAGGGGCTGCCAGGTAAATGAGGAATAAAAAAAAAATCACTTTGAGTTTTGGTCTATGTGCCTCACTTGGAGAGGATAATGGAAGTATTCTTTGACTAATACTAGGACAAAGACGAAGAACTTCTAGAAAGTTGAGTTGTTTTGGTCATTTTAATTTGACACAGCTCCTTTTACTGCCAGTACTCTCTGCACAGCCCCACAGTTCAAATCTGTTTTGTCCCTCTCCTTCACCATGTTATAAACTCCTTTAAAGCCAAGATTAAATTATCCACCCCAGTAAATCCATTGTCTAGCACGGGCTAGACAGGCTATAAGGCCCTTTAGCCACACTAAGGAATCTCAGCCTCAGAGGCACATTCACCAAGTGAAGATCTTTGGTGTCTCCCAGGGGACAATTTCTAAGGTCATCACGTCAAGTTTATGGTACACATTTTCAGATGTTCAAGAATAAATAATACATCAGTTTCATATGTGGTATCCACCCTTGCCTTGGTTACTTTTCTCTCCTTGCTGAGGCAAAATGCCCAACACCCAAAATGCAGGAAGGACAGGTTTATTTAGCTTACAGTTTGTGGAGGTTTCAGCCCATACTTGGCTGGTTCTGAGGCAGAGTGGCGCATGGCAGAGGGCAAACGTTCATGGCAGCAGAGCACAGCAAAAACCACAAGAGCAAAAGGGAGAAATAGCAGGCAAGCAGTCTCTTTCTACCTCCCTTACTTTGTAAATAGGCTCCCCCTATCCAGGGGGCATGGAGCACTCCCATAGTCTCCATGCCCTCCTCTTCCACAGGCTCAGGAGGTATACAAAACAAGCACCCTGGCTTCCTGCTGAGTCACTCAGCCAAACCTCTGGACTCCCCAAGTTGACACAATGTATCAACCATAACAACCCCCCTCCTCCACACACACTCTCCTCCCTCTCCCTCCTCCTTTCCCTCCCCCACCATCACTCCTGCTCTTCAGCTTCCAAATTAGTGGTAAGGCCTAACTTGATAATTTTATGTTTTATTTATAGTACAACTTCAAAACAAAACTTAAAATAACATAGCAATACTAATTTAAAATAGGTAAGAAAGACAAAAGGAAACAAGTACAAGAACAAAAATGAATACAATGGAAAGTTTAAAAATGTGCACCAAAAGGACCCAAATACTTCTCAGAGGTGGGCCACAGCTTTGGCACTAAGCGTTCTGGAGCAATGTGATCAGCTAGATAAGTTTAAAGATAAAAAAGCAAGCCAACTGTTGGGAGAAGTACACCATTTCTAACGCTAACAGACAAATTTCTCACAAGGGTCCTCATAAAGAAGATGGAGTAACAGAATGAAAATCTTTCAGTAGTTACTGCAATGAGTTCTGTGGGAATGTTTCTCCCAGTTCCCTCAACACTAAAGCACATTGCATTGAAGGCAATTCTGTACTTAAAAGCAATATTCTACACTTCAGGTAAAAGAAAAAAATCTACATAAAGTAAACAAAAACTTTCTCTGTATAGTTTTTAGAAAGAAGTGATGGTTTTAAACTTGGCTGTACACTGGTATCACTAAGAAAATTTTTAGCTACTGATCTTTGAGCCCCATCTTGGACTAATCACATTGGCTAGTCACAGAGCCAGGGTCTCTACTTTCTAACTCTGTAAGATCCAGATCATTTAAAGCTTCACCAGAGAAATGTTTACAATGTTTGGATGCTCTGGGCCAATTAAATCAGACTTTCTGGGAGGAAAATTCAAGTATCGGTAATTTTGTTTGGTTGTTTTCTGAGACAAGATCTAACTATATAGTTCAAGCTGGTCTCAAACTGGCAATGATTCTTCTGGTTTCGTCTCCCAAGGGCTGGGATTATAGGCGTCTGCCACTATGTCCACTAAATATTAGGGTTTTTTAAATTTCCCCAGTTGAGTTCAACGTCTCACCAAAGTTAAGAACCATCAATCCAGAGGAATGGATGGACTGACTGGTACTACTTTTCTCAGCTTACTTCTGGATAGGAACAAAGCAATATAACATTATGGTACCTAGCTCAACTACTCTCAAATAAAAATGAAAATACCTTACCTGTAGATATGGTGTACACTGAACTTTATTTTATAAAATTAAAAACCTCCCTGGTGGGGGCTACCTTGCCACTGTCCAGAGGACACCTCGGGGAAACCTGAAAGCAGGATCACATCTTCCTTTGAAAGTGTACTTGGACCCACTCTACTAATCAGAAAAATGGCCAAACAAGTTCCATAATTTTATTTTCAAAGCATAATCTTTCAGCAAGACAGGTTCTATCAACAGCTATTCAAGCCATAACAAACAAACAAAACACAGTTTTAAACAGTGTTACTTTCTACAGATTTATGATATAATTGAATGACTTGTTACATAAGTTTTATCTACAGACCAGTTAGAAAACACGAAACATGTATCGAAAGCAATTTTAATTTCAGAATTGTTGCCAGGCAGTCTCATGTGACTAAAATTCATAACAGAACCAGAAAGGTTAGAAAATCCCAAAAACCACGTCTTTCAAACTGGATACTGGAAAAAACAAATCTGAGATACCCAGAAACAAGTTACGGAAAGCTGATGACATTCACTGATAGCCTAAGTTGAAAATGAGTTGGTTCCATGCCTGGCTTTTATATGTAAGAGTTTATATTACTGGTAGCTAAGATGTTTAAAGGATTTGCCTAAAGTCTTCTGAGTACGAGCAGACAAGAGCGGTGCATGTGCCTCCTCTCACTGTGAAGTGAGGCCATGGAATCAGATGTTCTATATTTTGTAGTTGCGCAGACAGAAGATAAGGGAAGCTAGTATGCTAAGCAAAAGCCGCCCCTGTTACCATAAAGGTAAGAGACACCCATCACACACCCACTGACTCAGAAAAAGGCCTCTAAAGGAACCTAAATCTTTCTCCAGGGCATTCAGGGGGTAGGTATACCATATAGACCTATACTGTACGCAGTACAGGTCCAGGTGTAGACAGGCAAACTTCTATTCTCTGCTACCACCAACTTTGTTTTTAATATGTATATAACATATATACCAACATATTTCTTACCAGCCCTCTGCAATAAGAATAAATGGAGATGAATGAGGGCAGGAGGTACCTAAGAGATGGGCTATGTGAGTACAAAATGATTAAAAAAATTTGGTAATCTAATATAAAGGACCAGGTAAAAAGCCAGGCAGGGCAGCACATGCCTCCAGAGTCTGAGACTGGAAGGTTGGGAGTTAGAGCCCAGGCTGGGCAATTTAACTGATTTATGAGACCTTGTTTCAAAATAAAAAGTAAGAAAGGGCTGAGATTGTAGCTCAGTGTAAAGTCCTTGAGTTCAACACCAGGTTTAAAAAAAAAAAAAGACAGGTGTTATGTCTTGTGTCGGAATATCCCCCACAAATCCTCATATGGCCATAGATAGGATTTTCAGAGATGGCAGAATCTAGAGTATGTGATGCTGGGATTAAGAATGTGTGATTACTAAATTATTCCACTGATTGGTTAATCACAGGATTAAGGGTACCCCACCCTAGGTGTAAGTGGATACAATACAAAGTACAGAAAGAATCTGTCTCTTGTCACTTGTTGCTTGCTACTTTGCTAGGTCACTTGCTTGCTGCCTTCTGCCTGCCATGTACTTTCTGCTCTGCAATGTCCTCCCATACCACCCCTTTGGGTATTGAGTATTTTGTCTCAGAAAGAAGAGAAGTTAACTAAGACACCAGGTAAGGGAATGAAAAAAGATCAAAACAAGGAAGGAAGGAAGGGAGGGAGGGAGGGAGGGATTCCATTACTAGCTAAATGTAGGATAATCATAGGAAGACTAACTAGAAAACTGGTTAAGTGCCCGCAAACATATATTCATGAAAGAAGTGCCTTAAAGGTTTGCTTTCATATGTGGCCAACTTTAAAAACTGGGTTTTCAGTTGTGCAGTGTGAAGATACAACCCCCACAGTTTTGGGAAAGCAGCTATGAAGATGAAGACTATACCTGTTTGGCCTGCTCCAACACCAACGGAGAACTAACACAAAAGCACTCCGCAGGCCACGGGTGGCACTTAGGGGCCTGCGGACCTGTGGTTGTCTGTCTCCCTTCACTAACCCTTCTGTTTTATATAAGAGGTCACGTCCAGAGAGGATAATCATGTAAAACCAAACCAAATCAAAACAACAAAAACCAGCTAATTATTGTGCTTTTATCGTAATTATCCTCGCCAAAGCAGGCAGATTTTAGGGTATCATAGCCACAAGACCAGTCAATTTTTATTTGAACTTTAAATTTAAATTTTCTAAAAAGTCCCTTTCACTACAGGTTTGGAATCCTAAAATGTGAAAGAACCCCAAAACATAGCACTTGTTACCAAGAAGCGATCAGATCTCAAATGGCCCTTGGCAAACCTTGAGCTGTCCACTATAAGCAAGTCGACCTCTGTTGTCACGGTTACAAAGGTCCTGGCAATTCTGACAACCATCAAAACAATTATACACAAGTGCACTTCAACCCTGTACAAGTTCACCCAGACACTTTCGGGAAATGTTGAATCTCTGGCTCTACCAGACACATGCGCAATTAGAATATACATTTTACCAAGATCCCCAGGTGATTCCTTTGCACTTTAAGGCCAAGCTATGCAATGAAACAAAGTTTTGGGCTGTCCTGTCCTGGAGGGTCCACGCACTGGCCGCTGGAGGAGGTCAAGAAGAGAGGGCGAGGACCCCAGCCGACCCCTTTCCACGAGGCGCCTGCCCCACCCCCACCCGCTCCACCACCCTGGCCCCGGCCCACCCCTCACCTGCTCCTCCAGTGGAAGCGCCTTGAGAGGACTCCGCGCCCCGTGTCGAAACACGACCTGTACCATTTTCAGCTCCAGCAGGCTGCGATCAATAGGACGCTGGTCGTCGGCTGGCCGCCGCTCGGCCAGCGCTACCCGCTGCCGGTGGAAGAAGTATGCCAGCGAGGTCAGGGCGCCGACCCGGGCCCACACGCGCATGCCGAAGACGCCGGTGATCATGGTGGTAGCTCCTCGCAGCCCTCCGGGATGAGGTCAGAAAAGGATCGCAAGCCCTCCGTGGGCGCCGGGGCTCAGTGGCCACTCCCAAGCTCGCGGAAACTGGAGGGAAAGCACAGCCAACACCGCAGCAACTCTCAGTCCTGCGAAGGACCCGGAGAGGGAGCGTAGGGGAAGAAGGAGAGGTGGAAGTACAAAGCCTCCCTGGGAGTTTGCACTCGGGACAGAGCTGGTCGCTCCTGCTGTAGACTGGGCCTGGGGAAGCTCAGTTCCTCTTCTGTCCTCTAGGGAACCTTAAGCTTGGATTTCAAATTTGGCCGCTGGCATTCTAGCAGCGGCACGAAAAGGCCCTGAATTTCTTGGTACCGAAGGCTCCTATGGAACAGAACCCCCAATCTACTTTCTTATAAACCTAGAACCCCCTCCTTACCCTCTCAGAACCGGTCCAAGTGGAACTGCGCGGAGGAGCACGGGAAAGGAGTCCGGTGGTGACTGCCTGTCCGCAGGCTGGGAATTGTGAGAACTACAACTCCCATAGGGCAGCGCACAGTCGGCTTTCTACTCCCCCCTGTAGGTTGTAAGCACGCCCCCCACCGAGCACGCCACCCGCTCTGCCCCACCCCGCCGCCAATCTCTGGCTAGTCTGCAGGCCGGGGATCCCTGGGCTTTCCTGGGCGAGCAGGGCTGAATAGGTCATGTAAGTCAGTGAGGCAGGTTTATCGGGCAGGAGCAGGGAGGAAACACAAGGTTAAGTATAGAACTGGACAGTGGAGTGAAGTAGTTTGGTTCTAGCTTTATGTGTAGAAAACTTTCTCTTAAGTACTGGAAGCTGGGTTACTGAAACCAAGAGCAGAGACACCTATTAAGTGGTTATTATTTGCAAAGCTTGGCCCTCAGTCTTTATATTTAGTTTACACTTACTGTGGATGTGTGTCTTGGTTACTTTTCTCTCGTTGCATACCCAAAGCCCAAAATGAAGGAAGGAAAGGTTTATTTAGCTTACAGTTTGTGGAGGTTTCAGTCCATACTTGGCTGGTTCTGAGGCAGAGTGGCACATGGCAGAGGGTGAATGTTCATGGCGGTGGCACACAGCAAATCCACAAGAGCAAAAGAGAGGAGTGGCGGAGAAGCAGCCTCTTTTTTTCTCCCTTACATTGTAAACAGACTACCCGCACCCAGGGGGCCCGTAGCACTCACATTTTTTCCATGCCTTCCTCTTCCACAGGCTCAGGATGTATACAAAGGAAGCGCCCTGGCTTCCTGCTGAGTCACTCAGCCAAACCTCTGAACTCCGTAAGATGACACAATGCATCAACTATAACAATGTGTAAGATGGTTAAGAAAATTCTCAGGTGTAAAGCGTCAACCTGACGTCAACATGATGCTTTATGTTCTCTGCTATGTTTACTTATATCCACAATACATATTTCTTGTGGAAAAAAGTCAAGAGGATGACTAAGAACCTAGTCTTACCAGTTGTTGATCTGGTCTCTGTTGAATATAGTCATCCCAAACCCGGACTCCCAGAATTTTGTAACGTGATGCAACCTAGAGCGGAATGTGATCATTGCAAGATAAAGGCCAAGTTGTGAGAAGAGGCAGTTGTGAGAAGAGTCTAAATATATAACTTTGAACCATTTCATCACTTATTCTCAGTGCTGTCTTTGGGTAAAATTGGGACAGAGGATGACATACTGTAATGGTTGATACATTGTGTCAACTCGAGAAGTTTAGAAGTTTAACTAAGTCACTCAGCAGGGAGGCGGAGTCCTTACTTTGTAAACATCCCCAAGCTGTGTAAGAGGAGGACAAGGAGATGCTGTGAGTGCTGCACCCAGCCCCAGGAGGTGGTAGTCTGCCTACAGTATGAGGGAGGAAAGGAGGCTCGCTCTCCAACCCTCTTTTGCTCTTGTTGCTTTTGCTGTCTTCTGCCACCTTGAACTGTTGCCCCGTGCCACCCTACCTTGGAGCCAGCTGATTATGGACTGAAACCGCCATAAATTGTGAGCTAAACAAACCTTTCTTTCCTTAATTTTGGGTGTCAGGTACTTTGTCCCAGCAAGGAGAGAAAAGTAACTAAGACAGAATTTGGTACTGAAAAGCGGGGTCACTGCTGCGTACCTGACCATGTGGTTCAAGAGCCTTTGGGAATGCCTTGTGGGAAGAGTTTGGAAAGGTTTGGAGAACACCTTAGGCTGTTCTGTGTGGAATATTCTTGTCAGTGCTCAGAAGACCAGAAGGCTGATAGAAATACTGCCAGTATGCTGGCGATATAGCTCAAGGGCACAAGAACCTCTCTGGCAAGCACAAGGTTCTGACTTTGGTTCCTGGTACAAAAAAAAAAAAAAGATCAGAAATCTTGCCGGTAAAATCCAAGCTTGGGAGGTTTCTTCTTTTTGGGGGGGGGTTCTTTTGGGAAGAAGGACTGCATTGATTGTTGGACTCCAGACAAAGTATGTTGTGGTTTGACGAAAGTTTGTCTGCATTTTGCATATGTCCAGAGACTTTGCCTGAGATTAAGATTAAGAGTGGTGGACTAACTAATCTGGTGGAAGAAATTTCAAGGCAGTTGAATGTTGAGGCGGTGGTGTGGCTATTGCTGAGGGCTTTTAGCCAGATCTGTGTTGAGAATCAAGAGCAAAGAGCCCAGGAGCATGATTTAAAGTGCTGTGAGTTTGGCCAGATAGGAAGCACCAATAAAGCTGTGGACTGAAAACATAGAGCTGAGGCAATCTTGATTGCTGAGAAGGAACAGGAAAATATAAAAGATAGCCTGAGGGCACACAAGAAGCAGCAAGTCCCCGCCTGTTGTAGCCTCAAAACTGCAAAAGGGAAAAACTGCTTTGAGGAGAAAGTCACAGGGCACCATGTTCCAGAATGGTAGTGGCCACACCAGGTTCCATAATGGCAGCAGCATAGAAAGTTTGTTCCTCAGAACTGGATTCAGAGTGCCCAGCAATCCACGCACTCAACTTCTATAGCCAAGAGAGAGGAAAGCCTGGTACTGCTTCAGGTGGCTGCAGACCTTGGCATCATCCACATGGTGCTGGTTTTACATGCCTGAATAATGCAAGAGTTATGGGGTTAGAAAGGCTTCCATCTTGATTTCATAAAACCTGGGAGGCCAGGCAATCTGCCCCTGAGAGGGCAGTGTGTGAAGTGTGAGAAGCCTAAAGTGCAGTGGAGACCCCAAAAGTTTGGAAAAGCCAGGAACGTGGATCATGTAAGGAAAGCTGCAAGGAGGGAGCAAAGCTGGCCTAAAAGAGAAGTCATGAGAGCTGTAACCACCAGAAGTGCCCTAGGGGTGGAGTCATTTGAGCCCTTTGGAATTCACAATGTGCCACAGATTGCTTCTGATGCTGGACATGAATGTGTAGGACTTAGTGTTTGCCCTGCTGGATTTTGGACTTGCTTTGGTCCCAATCCTTTGCATTCCCATTTGTAACTTTTGAAATGAAAATGTTTATCTTGTGCCATTGAATGTTGCAAATGTTTGACTTTGTTTTCATTTGTAGCAGGGGCTTGCAGCTAGGAGTTTGCCTTAAATCTCAGAGAAGACCTGGGACTTGGACTTTTCAGAAATGCTGAAACTGTTAGGACTTTGGCAACTCTTAGAGATAGACTAAATGCTTTTTGCATAAAAGGATGTGCATGAGTCTTCGGACGGCCAGGGAGGGAATGTTACCATTCTAATCTAACATAATGTTGATAGACTTAATACTGGTTCTTAAGGATTGTTAAACCTGTGTTATAATGTTCAAGTTATGAAATGGTAAGTATAGGCATGTCTTTGTATCTGGAGACCAGTTTAATGAAATGTGTCTGGTTGGCAAGTTGACAAGGGGAGGATTGCAATGGCTGATACATTATGTCAACTTGAGAATTTCAGACCAAAGTGACTCAGCAGGGAACCAGGGTCCTTACTTTGTAAACATCCTCATCCTGTGCAAGAGGAGGACAGGGAGATGGTGTGAGTGTTGCACCCACCCTAGGGGTTGGTACCTTGCATACAATGCAGGGGAAGGAAGGAGGCTTGCTCTCCCCTTTTGTAATTGCTTTTGCTATCTTCTGCCACCTTGAACGGTTGCCCCTGTGCTGTTCCACCCTGCCCTGGAGCCAGCTGTTTATGCACTGAAACATTCACAAACTGTGAACTAAATAAACCTTTCCTTCCTTTTTTTTTTTTTTAAGAAATTAACAATCATTGTTGTATTACATACTAATATTTTCAAAGTGGTTTCTCAGGAGAACAAATAGAGACATGCAAGATTGATCAAATAATTAATCTTTAACTTCCTTTCAGTAAAGCGATAGAAGTCAGTAGTTCAACTATGTTAGCTATCCTGTATGTACATACATACATAATTTCCCTTTATACATATGTAGTTTCCCTTTCTTTTTTTTTTCACTCACCCCAGTTGCTCTTTACCTTTGAGCATGTTCCTTTTATTTCACAATGTCTACTCAACCTTTTCTTCCTTAATTTTGGGTGTCAGGTATTTTGTTCCAGCCATGAGAGAAAAATAACTAAGACATGTAATGGGATGCGAGCTTCACACCTGAATCTAAACTTCTTCATGAACTGAGAGGTTCTAAATATACTCCAGTGGGGAAAGAGGGATTCTTTCGGAATATTGCATTTTGTCTCTGCTTCTCCCCATGTGCCAGCCCATGGTTGTAATTTTTAGTCTTATTGTATATCCTGATGTGATTAAAAACTGAATCCTGTTCACTATGATTCGGCCCACCCCATCCCCACTCACATATTAAAACTCTAACCTCCAGTGTACCTGTATTAGATAATTAAAATTAAATGAGGTCATAAAGGTGGGGTACTAATCCAATAGGATTGGTGGTTTTGTAAGAGGAAGAGAGATATCTTGCCCTGACCACACACTGAGGAAAGGCCATTGTAAGCATATGGGGAGAAGGCTAGCATCTACAAACCACAGAGAAGCCTTACCAGAGCCTGACCACCCTGACTGCAGACTTCCAGCTTCCAGCACTATAGGTAAATACATTTCTATTGTTTATGCCACCCAGCTGATGGTATTTTGTTAGGGCCACACAAATAGATTAAGATATTGATTTAATATAGTCTCAGTAAGGCATTGGGTGCATCAGACAATATGGTTTTGGAACCCGTGTAATGAGATATAACTCAAATGGTTGAGAGCTTTTTCTGACAATTCAACAAAAACATGGTACAGTTCAGTGCAGAAAGCCCTGGTATTGGAGCAGCTTCAACAGTCTTGGTAATTTTTATCACATCAGAGCACCATCAAAGGCAATGGAATATAGACATCTGGGTGCCAAAACCTTTCTACAATAGTAGAAAAAGCAGCCTTAGTCCACCATTATGCTAATAGATGAGGCAATGTTGGCGCAGCCTTGGCAGACATGGTGAGTGTATGATCAAGATACCAAAGATAACTGAGCTCAGGCTTTTCACTAGTGAGTCAGCCTGTGCAGTCAGCCCATATATGCACAATGAGTATGTAAACAAGTAGTCTGTATTACATGACTTTTGGGGAACTTGCTGACTTGGTGTGATATTGTAAATAAGAGTGGAACTACAGCATTTGGTCCTATGCCACTAAAATGATAAAGGCATATCAAACATTTCCACAGCCCCACATCTTTTCATTGGTTACCTTAATCTCAAGTGAATCTTCCCAACCTAGATTGGTAACTGAACAGTGAGCATCTGCTTTGGTCTGTATGAGCAAAAGTAATGGCTTGTCCTGCCAAGGTGTGGGAGATGTGTCAGCAGTAGATCTCTACAGAAAGCCAGAGCAGGTGAGGTTGGGAAAATGACAGATTCCATGCCTAGAGGAAAGTGCTTCTTGTCTGCATATGTGAAACAACTCTTGAGGAGTCCTGTGAGTATTTTTCATGTACGTACTGCGTGATAGTGATGGTAGGCTTCAGTTTAAAAAGAAAGCTCAAAAGTCCTGAAACCATACTCCGGAGACAGAGAAGGGAGGAGTAACAACTTAATTGCAACTTATTTTGACCCTTATTATACTACCGGGCAGGGATAGCTTAAGAAACAAGCCCTCCTTTCACCAAATTGTCTTCTGAGAGTTACATTTCATATTAGCCAAATCTTACTTGTGAGATTAGACAAGAAATAATAATATTCACTGTTTAATTTCCAGTGGTGAGCACAGTGCCTGGCTCATAGTTAAGTACTACATAAATGCTTGCCAAATGAAATTATAGGATATATGTGGTAAAGGACATTGTCCATTACATTGCTTCCTGCTTCCTACTGAAATCTCATTCTGGGAGATTTGATTCAGAGCAAAGCATTAGCTTTACAACAGGTATTAAAAAGTGTGAAATTTAGTTTTCCTTCATTTTTGCCTTGGTTTCCAGGAAGCTTGCAGTCTAATTTTCAGCTAAGTGAGAGCAAGTAGAACTTAATGGAGGACAAAGGCAATTATGCAAACTATGGAAAACTGAGGAATAAGATGGCAGGTTGCAGAGAGAGAAGGAAGAAATAGAAATAAGAACAGGAAGACCAACAAGAGCAAAACAATTAGGAACCGTGTTTACACTCATATAAAAACTAGAATAATCAAGAAAAGACAAAATAAAACATAAACAAAACCAAGAGGAGAAAAAAAGAAAAAAAAATTTAAATATACATTTCATTGCATGCCTAGACAGAGACCACATCCATGCTGATTAATCCCACAAAGCCAGCTGTAGATTTCTGGCTGGGTAGTGGATGATCCTAGCCTGGTTATACCTTTTGTTCCACTGAAGGTCAGCCTGGTTTTTGGCTGTGAGACTGTGTCTCCTGTTGTTTTGAACTCAGTTCCTTGACCTCCTGCCAACTTGAACTCAGCAGCCTTGCCCTGACACTGAGAGCTGCTAGATGCAGCTTATCTTCAGCTGTTCAGAGTTTTGAGCCCAGTTGGCCCCTCTTCAAAATGGCTGCCAGCCAATTGTTCTCTCCTGGAGGATGTCAGAACTCAAATAATTCACCAGTCACCACAGTGCCTCATCCACTGCTCCATTCTACTGGTATTTCTCTACAAGGCCTCTCAGGTTGCCTGTAGTCAACATGCATCAACAGGTTTGAGCTTCCACTCCCATGCAGTGAGTCTGGGCTCAGGAAAATAGTGCTGCCTGCTACCTCCTCCTTCTTAATTGAAGTCTCTCTCTTCACTCTCCCCATGGGCTTCAGTTCTTACTTCGGATCTTTCTTGGATCCTGGCTTGTTATCTTCCTCATGCTGCTATATTCCAGTGTCTAAATACCAAATCTCTGTTGCTTACCATGCTGCCACCTACTGAAGAGTCAAGACCTTGTCTCTAAAGTAAAGGAAAAGGGCTGTGATTGTAGTTTGTTGTTAGAGTAATTACTTAATGTGTGAACCTGTGGGCTGAATCCCCATCACTGCTAGTTTAAAAACAGAAAGAAAAAAAAAAAAAGAAAAGGAGAGGAAAGATAAACCTTGGATAGCAGAAACGTTACCTTTCCTTAAGGGTCAGAAAAATCATCTCTTCTATTAAAATAGAAAAGGATAAAGATAGATATTGAAACAGATCTTCTTAGAAGTTGGTAGCTTCACCTCCAACATTTCCCCCAGTGTTAGCTCCAAAAAAAGTTGGGAAAGAGAAAAACCATCAATAATGATAATTGAATGGTGAGTTCTTTTCATATACCTAGCATACAGTATGCCATTTAATCATTATAGGAATTCAGGTCCTAGGTCCTATGGTCCTATCAGCATTTTATTAAAAATTGAGGTTAGAAAACTTATAAGTAACTTGCCAAAGGGTGCACCGTTCTTAAGGGCCTGGGTAATTTAGACTTTAAAGCCTCTTTGTCTAACATATGACCCTATACTATGAGCTGCAGGTATCATTCTGCAAAAATTCTCTTGAGAAGGAGATAGTAATTTATATGATAGCATGGATAATGCCTCTGTGGTGGTGAATCTTAATTGTGTCAACGTGATTGACTTGGGAACCCATAGGTGTTGGTAAAGCACACTTCCAGGTATGTCAGTATGCATCATGGATCTTTGGCACTGTATGTGCTCACTAGCTCCCTCCTTTCTGCTGCTATTCCCCTTCTTGGCTTCTGCACTGCTGTGAACTAAGAATCTTTGCTCTGCCATGCTCTTCTGTATTGATGTTTCTGCCTTGGAGCCAGCCAATCATAAACTAAATCCTCCAAAACTGTGAGCCAAATGAAACCTCACCTTTTTACATTGTAAATATTGGATATTTTATCCTAGCAACAGGAAAGCTAAAATATCCTCAAGTCTTTTGTTGCTATAAGAAAATACAAAGACTAGAAGTTTATTTGGCTCATGGTTCTAGAAGCTGGAAACTCAAGAGCATGGCATATGTATCTTCTTGGCATCTGGTGAAGGTTGTCTTGCTGCATCTTAACATGGCAGGGGGCATTCCAGATGAGAGGAGTTTAGATCAAGATTGTCCCTCCAAAGTCCTCATGCACTCACAGGCAGAGATTTTGGAAGGTGATTGAATTATAAAGTTGCTTGCTGTAGCTGACTTGCTGTAAGGAGGTGGGGCCCACTTGGAAGAAGTAGTTCACAGGGTCATGATCTGGAAGGATAGAGCTCACTTCCTGTCTCTTCCCTTTGCTCTCTGCTTCATGGCCACCACAACATGAGAAGCTTCCCTCCACTTCCCCTCTGCCATGTTATTCTGCCTTGGAGCCAACCAACCAGGACTATAACATGGACCAAAATAAAACTTCTCCTTTAAGTTGTGTATGTCAGGTATTGTATTTCATTGATGAGAGAGAGAGACAGACAGAGACAGAGACAGACAGAGACAGGGATGGGAGGGGGAGAGAGAGGAAGAAAAAGGAGGAGGAAGAGGTGGAGGAGAACACTTTATAATAAAGCTATTCCCATGATAACTAACCTGTTCCCATGAGAACAATCTTAAACACTCCTAGTGGGCCCCACTTCCCAATACGTGGGAATTAAAGCTCCAGTACATGAACTTTTGGGGGATAATTCAAACCGTAGCAACTTCTCTTACATGTGAGACTGAAACTTTGTCCTTTACAAACTCTCTCCAGTGCATCTCTTCCTAATACCATCTCAATTCTGATGGATGGTTTCCTAGCTGATTTTTCTTTTGAGTATCATTTAGGATTCTTTCTATTTCAAATGACAGAAAATCACTCAGGCTGGCTTAACAGGAAAAAAGGAAATAAGAATTTTTAGCCCCCATAATTGAAAAATTCAGAACTGCCTTCAGGCTGAGGTGGATAGTAGCTGAGATAATATTGGTTTCTGATTTCTTTGGTAGCCTTCAACACCATCTCCCACTCTGCTGCCTTTACTTTCAGACTTTATCTGATAACTTGTAGCTCTTCCCTGCATCACATATTGGCTCTAAAAGTTTTGTTATTTTTGCTACACAGTCTAAATGAAAAGCTTTTTTTGCCCCCAAATCAGCCGAAATCCTGGACCTCAGAATATATGCTTAATTCCTGAGCCAATCATTCCCATCAATTCTGGAATTGAAGGGGAAGTAAAATCCACCCCAAATACAGGAGCTCTGAGCAGTTTAGGCACTTCTTCAGACAAGATCGGGCACGTTCAGGGTGGTATGGCCATAGACTAGGCAATTCTTCAAGAGGGACTCAGAGAACTATTTTTACTGAAGGGGGTGAGTGGATAATGACTGTGAAACAACAGCATCCGTCCCTCCCTTCCTCCCATCTTTCCTCCCATTGATAACTTTGCTTGTGCACTGTCAGTGACTCATGCTGAAGTTGCCAACCTTTTGGCAGAGGGAGACTGGATTAATACTCGAAAGCTTTTGCAAATCTATGTCTATATTTGCACACTGTTACGGTTGATACATTGTGTCAACTTGGGGAATCTGGAGGTTTGGCTGAGTAACTCAGCAGTTGTAGATCTTGGGGTGAAAAGGACATGCCCTTACCCTTCTGGGATGTTGTTTATTGTGTTAATTTGGGAAGCTTTAAAGGTTAACTGTGTGATTCAGCAGGAAGCCAGGGTGCTTACTTTGTAAACATCTTGAGCCTGTGGAAGAGGAGGGCATGGAGGTTCTGTGAGAGCTACATGCCCCCTGGGTGGGTGTAGGCTGTTTACAAGGTAAGGGAGAGAAAGAGGCTGCTTGCAGCCATTCCGCCTTTTTTGCTTGTGGTTTTTGCTGTGCTGTGCTGCCCTGAATAGTATGCCCTCTACCTTGAGCCACTCTGCCTCTGAACCAGCCAAGTATGGACTGAAACCTCCACAAACTGTAAGCTAAATAAACCTTTCCTTCCTTCATTTTGGGCTTTGGGTATTTTGTCTCAGCAACGAGAGAAAAGTAACCAAGACATACACCTTTGTCATTTCCTTGTTTACACATCTTTATTAACTCCCCATCACTCACAGAAGACTTACAATAACAGTTTTCAGTGTCCCAGTATTGGGATACTCTCTGCTGTTTTAAGGTACCGGAGTACTGATATTTCCGTTGACATGATATTGTTATTTTATAGTTTAAAAAAATCTGAAATTTGAATCGTTTATGTCTTGAGACAGAGTAGGAAAAGTTCATTACAATTTGGAATGAAATATCAGTGGTTTTGTTTATAAAGCCATTTCTGTACTTCCATAATAAAGAGAAAGAGAGACCAAGACAGACAGAGAGAAAGAGAAGAAAATAACATCTAACAAAGCAAAGCAAATCTTCCTTTCAGGAAGATTCCTACACAGGAAATTACTGGGTCAAATAGAATTTCTAGTTTTAGATTTAGTACATGTTTGCAGTACATGATGAACAAAGCAAAGGTTCTAATTCAAGAATAATCCTGAATCAATCACAAAGATTTTCCAACAAATGAAACAAGAATATAACACTACTGGCATTACTATGGTGTTTACATTAGAGTCACCACTTATAGGAAGATGAAGACAAACAAATACTTTATTTAAAACAAAAAAATTTGTTATTGTCTTAGTCCATTTGGGTGCTATAACAAAGTATCATAGACTGGGTAAGTTGTAAGTTTTATAAATTTATTTCTCACACTTCTGGAGGCAGGGAAGTCTGAGGTCAAGGCACCAGCAGATTATATTAAACAGCATCCCCTGCTCCATGGATGACTTCTGTTGATATATCCTGGCATGGCACTAGGATGGAAGTGGAAAACTCACTCCCTCAAATCCTTCATAAAGATAACTGATTCTATCCATGAGATGAAGCCTTCATGGCCTAATCACCTCATAAAGACCCCACTTCTTAATACTGTTGCATCATGGATTAGGATTCAACATGAATTTTGAAGGTGTAGAACATTCAAACCATAGTTATACTATCACTTTAAAAAATTGTTAGCCCTGCAGAGAATACCTCCTGTTCCCAAATCTCAAAATCATCCACCAAGAGATAAGATCATTTGAAGATAATGAGTATATGGATCTATTTTGTGCTGCTATAATGGAATACCTGAGGCAGAGTAATATAATATGAACAGAAATGGATTGGCTTATGATTCTGGATGATGGGAAGCCCAAGACTGAAGGCCTGGCATCCAAGTGGAGTCTTCTCACTGCATAGTCCTGTGGTGAAAAGCGAGGGGGCAGAAGGAACAAGAATGGACTGAACTCAAACTTTTATTCCTCTCCCACAGTGACAACATTAACCCATTCATTGAGAAGGGGCTCCACTTCCCCTAAAAGATCCTACCTCAAAACACTGTTGCACTGGGAACTAAATTTCCAACACAGGAAATTGGCAGTATACATTGAAAGTATAACACTCAGCTAAAGAAAAATACTTGTAACTTATAACTGTTTTCTTATTCATTGAGCAAGCACAGATTCAGAAAGAAGTTTTCAGCAACTGGAAATCTTTTCACTGCTCAGTGGTGACATCATTGATGAAATAATTACCCTTTAAAAATGACTATAATTCTATTTCATTTTAAACCTCAATTAACTTTACATTATATGGTATTTCTTTTAAGCAATATTTTATCTCTATATTAAAATGTTATATATATATATATATATATATTATTTTCAGTTTTAATTTTTATTAGTACATGTTTGCAGTACATGATGATATACTACATGATGGGGAGTTGGTCCATGTAAAAACACATCTTAATTCCTTTTTCATCCCTTTCCTTTACCCTCCATCCACCCTCTCTACATCTCTTGATCCCTTTCCCATTTGCAAACGCTCTATTTCCTACTATCTGTATTTACTTTGCTTTTTACTTATATTTTTGATTTCTCATGTATGATAACCCATGTAACATTTAAGCTTGTTATCTGATTTATTTCACTTATAGTCCCAAGGTATATTCATTTTCTTACACATGATTCAAGTTTACTCTTCTTTATGGAGTGCTCCATTGTATGACAATACCATATTTTCTTTATTCATTTATCTGTGGATTGATACATAGGCCACTTCTAAGATTTAGCTATTATGAATTGTGCTCTTATAAGCATGGGTGTATTACATGCATGTTATCACACTTTAACTCTTTCAGGAAGATTCCTACAAAGGAAATTACTGGGTCAAATAGAATTACTAGTTTTAGATTTTTGAGGAATGTTCATGCTGATTTCTGTAATGGTTTATTAGTTTACATTCTCACCACAATGTGGAAGAGTTTGTTTCCCCTTGTAACCTCACCAGTATTTGTTATTCTTTGATTTCTTGATGACAGCCATTCTTTCTGGTGTAAGATGGAATCTCAGTGTTGTTTTAATTTGCATTTTTCTAATGACTAAAGATGTTAAATATTTCATTTGCTTGTTTCCCATTTGTACTTCTGAGAAGTATCTATTCATTCCAGTTGTCCATTTTTTTTATTTTAAAAAATAAAAGCACAAAAACATATTAACAAACAGACACAAATTAGCATAAGAAATAGTACAATCAAAGCTGATTTACAGACAAGGTGACATGGACTAAACAATGGTTGTTGCTTTACCTATTGATATCTTCGAAGTGTACATACATGAACACAGATACAGACATATGAAATTGGTCAAACAATTAATCATTTCAACAACAGAAAAACACAAAAAACACAAAACAAAAGACAAAATAAAATAAAACAAAATAAACAAAAAAATAATTAAGAAAAAACCAACAATAGTTGCTGCTTTGCATATCGATATCTTCGAAGTGTGTGCTCAGGTTAACACATACAGACATACAAGATTGATCGAATAACCCGTCATCAATTATTCCTTAGCATTAATTGATATAATACACTAGTAGAACCATGTTAGCCCTCCTGCACATATGTATATACATATATACATACATACATTTTTGCCTCTTTCTTTTCTCCTTTCCTTCGTCCCATCCGTTCTCTGTTTTTGAACAGATTACCTTCATGTCTCTTAGTTTATATTCCCACCCTCAGGTTCTTACACCAGTGATACAATACGTTGCCTGCACATGTACCGCTGATTTATTTCACTTATGAGTATGGACTCCAGTTTTGACCATTTGCCTACAAAGTCCCCAAAACTGTCTTTCTTTATAGCTGAATAATATTCCATTGTATAAAAATGCCACAATTTTTTAATCCAGTCTTCTGTGGATGGACACTTGGGTTGCTTCCACATTTTAGCTATTACAAATTGCACTGCTATAAACATGGGTGCACATATATCAGAATGATAGGATGTTCTCAGATCTTCTGGGAAAATACCCAGAAGGGGAATAGCTGGTTTGAATGGAACCTCTAGACCTAGTTTGCTGAGAAATCTTCAAACGGCTCTCCACAGTGGTTGCACCAGTCTGCATTCCCACCAGCAGTGCAATAGAGTCCCTATTTCTCCACAGCCTCGCCAGCATCAGTTGTCCATTTTTTGACTGAGTCTTCTATGTTGGGAGGTGTAATTTTTAAATTTCTTATATATAATATAAGTATTTAAACGAAGAAACCTTAGAATCTTTTGGCTTTGCATCTTGGTGTTAACCAGCATCTTGCCCAGCAAATTATTCTGGCTTGCATTCCAAACCCTACCCCCTCAAGTCCTGAAAACAGTCAGCTGAGTATCTGGTACCAGGCACTGATAATACCTGGACTGTTTGTTAATTGACCTCTGATGTGTTAAGAGTTCTGACAAAGCCCACATGCATACCTTTGCCTAGCGCAGCATGTAAGCCCCTTCCTCTTGTCTCTAAATCTAGGAATCCTGTGTTGCTACTGGCTGTGACAGGCTTCTATCCATCCTGACCATTAATTTCTTAATAAATTGCATACTTTGTTAAAAAAGAAGGAATACTGTTGGCATTTTGATTGGGATTTTATTAAACCTATATATCATTTAGATTATATTGGGCATTTCAACTATATTGGTTCTATCTATCCAGATCTGTCGCACGATGATAGACAGATAGACAGGTAGATATATAGACAGACAGATAGATATTTAAGTACATTTGCATTCTACTTATGTTTGTGAACTTTTGTATTTGAGAAGTACTAAATGTCTTCATTAGCAATATGTCTGTCCTATTGGGTGTGAGGGCACACCTCTGTAATCCCAGTAGTTGAGAGGCTGAGACAGGAGGATTACCAAAAGTTTGAGACCAGCCTGGGCTACTTAGTGAGCTCAAGGTCAGCCTGAACTACATAGCAAACCTCTGTCTCAAAACAAAACAAAACAGAAATATGACTTTCTCATGTTCACTCACCTCTAGAAACATGAATTTTAGCTGTCAATATATGAAAATACCTTCACAAAACTAAGGAAACCAGATAAGAGATCATAGCACCTAATTATAGCACAGAAAGGAAAATAGAGACATTAATCTCAGTGTGGTGGTGCACACCAGTAATCCCATCACTTAGGAGGCGCAAGGATTGCAAGTTCAAGATTAGCCTGGACTACACAGTCTTAAAAAGAGAGAGCAGGAGGGAGGGAGAGAAGGAAAGAAAGAGGAAAGAAAGGAAAAGGAGAAAGAAGGATAAGAAACGTTGATGTGTGCACAATGGACAGTCTTTCATTACCCACATTGCCCTTTCCCAATCCTAGACAGAATAGTATGGAGAGAGAGATCTCCTGCTTGGGGAAAGGAGAGAGGCGTGAGCACCAAAAGTTTTCCTTTGATCCCAGCACTGGACCCATCCCCACAAAACCCAGCACTGGGCAGGCTCCACAGTCAGCACCTACACCCTGAGCTGGCTCCAGGTTTATCTCATTTCCAGGCTGACTATACTGGTCTCTGGCTCCAGACCAGTCCCAGCATCTGTCTGACCCCAGCAGTGCACTTCAGTGCCAGACCATCCTCCACAGACTGTCTGCATGTCCGTCCTAAGATCAGACCAGCTCCAGTGGCTCCAGACTCTAGATCTCCCTAATATTACCAGGCTGTTCCCATACCATCAGGCTTCAGGTCTACTCTAGCACTGGGTGATTCCCTGCATCCCTAATCATCAGACTAGCATCCAGCCTTGAGACCAGCTGCTGCAGAGATAGTCTCCAGGCCCACTGACACTAATACACTTAATCAATCCCTTATAACCCCAGTTTCCAAGCCTGCCCCAGTTTCTAGACCAGCACACCTAACTCCAGGCTTTAGACCCACCCAACTGGCAGGGCAGCACTTTGGGCCCCAAATATAACCCAACACTGTAGATATAGGTGCAAGGTTTTCCCAGTGCCAGGCTGATATCTGTGGATCCCATGTTCTAGGCTGGCCTCTGTAGCCTCACACAGTAGTAAACCTAGGGCCCAGGTCTACTCCAGCAGATCTGAGATTTAGGTCCATCCAACTATATGCCAGTGCTGGGTTGGCCTCCACAGATAAAGGCTCTAGAACTCCCAGTTTAGACCTAGATTCCAGAGCAGCTCCACTGCTCCCAAATTTAAACTAATCGATGAAACCTAACCTACAGGCTAGCACCAACATACCCAACCTCCAGCTCAGTCCCTCAAAGCCCCAGACTCTAGGCCAGTGATGGCAAACCTTTTAGAGATGAGTGCCAAACTGCAACCCAAAACTCACTTATTTATCACAAAGTCCCAACACTGTAATTAAACCTGACTACTGAGTTTTAGTTTAGAAAAACAATTCATACATTAAAAAAAGCAAATATCATGAGTGTCTTAGGTTCAATACTGTTGCTCTAGGCCAATTCCCGTTACTCCAGCCTCAAGGATTGAGTACACAGTCCCAGGATACAACCTAGTCCCTGCAGACCTAGGCTTTATGCCTTCCCTATCACTAGGCTAAACCCAGGATCCAGAGAACTTAGAACTCAGGCCTATTCAAATAGAGCCAGAACACAGGCTCATATCAGTACATCTATGTTCTGGGATTGCCCTCACTGACTGAGGATCCAAGACTATCACTGTAAACCATGTTCCAGGCCAGGCTCCTGGACCTAAGCCTACCCTCACTAACTCAAAATTCAGACATACCCTTGTGCCAGATCAGCACCCAGGCTTTAAGCTGGCCTCTGTGGATATAGGATCCAGGCCTGCTTTCACAGATCTAGGCTCCATGCTCATATCTGCAAAGTCTAGTCAACACGACCACCCCACTGGCCATTCGATCCAGCCCCAACACCACAGATGTAGAAACCATATCCACCACCTGCTGAGCCAACTGCCAGATCATTTCAACTAAGGACTCCAGCAGCAAGCCTGATTGTGGACTATATCGCATGGCCTGCCCAGAGTCTCTGCACATGCTGATAAAGGCTTCCCCAAGCAAATTCAGTCTACAAAGAATGAAGTAAGTCCCTATTTTTTCCAAAGAAGCAGACACCAACATATTGCCACAAAGAGCAAGAATTATCAGGGAAGCACATTAACACCAAAGTCACAAAATAAATTACTAGTAACTCACCCTAAAGAAATGAAGCTATGCAGATTGCCTGACATTTTAAAATGATAATTACAAAGAAGCTGAGTAGACTTTAAGAAATTATAGAGAAACAATCTACTGAAGTCAACAAAATGAGCAGTTTAACAGAGATGGAAATTATGGAAAAAGAAGTAAAATTTTGGAGCCAAACAGTGAATTAAATGAAACATGCCATAGAAACTACTAATAACAGAAATAACTGAGCAAAAGAAAGAATTGTGAACTCTAATGGTGTATAACTATAATCCCAGAAGACGTGTGACTCAGGAAGATTGCTGTGAGTTCAAGGCCAATCTTAACTACGTAGTGAGTTCAAAGCCTAGAATACATAGTGAGACCCTGTCTCAAAAAACAAAACAAAACAATTATAAACTCAAAGACAGATTGTTTACAAATACAAAGGAGTAAAAATAATGAAAAGGCCTTATGAGATTTCTTTCCTCTTTCTTTCTTTTCTTCCTTCCTTTCTTTCTTTCTTTGTTGATTTTTTCAAGACATGCTCTTGCTATGTAGTCCATGCTGACCTTCAACTCAAGGCACTCATCCTACCTCAGCCTCCTGAGTTCTGGGATTATAGGCATGCAACACCACACCTGGTTTTGAGATTTCTGAAATAGCCATCAAAAGAGCAAATATTTGAGCTATGGGAATTTAAGAATGAAAAATGGACAAAGGGGTGGAAAGCTTATTTTAAAAAAATAGGAAGAAGCTTTCCAAATTTAGGGACAGGTATAAAAATCCAGGTAAAGAAGGTCAAACGATGTCAATCTGATTCAGTATAAATAAGAATACACCAAGATATGTTATAATTAAACTGTCAAAGCCCAATGACAAAAAGGATTCTGAAAGCTCTGAGAAAATAAGCAGATCATGTATAAGGGCACTTCAAAAAAGCTAGCAGTAGATTTCTCAGCAGAAACCTCCCAGAACAGGAGCAAATAGGTTGATATATTAAAAATGCTGAAGGAATAAAACTGCCAACTAAGAATAATGTACACACTAAGCCATCTTTCAGAAATGAAGACTTTCCCAGACAAATGAATGCGGAGGAAGTTCATTGCCATAAGATCCGTCTTACAAGAAATGCTAATGAGAATTTCTCAGGCAGAGAGAAAAGGAAAATAATTAGTAAGATGAAAAAAACATGTCAAAGTATAAAACTCACCCTAAAGTTGAAATAATATATATATTTAAGCATAAGGTAAAAGACAAAACTACAATAATGTTAAAGCTACAGTAATGACAAAGCTGCAATAATGTTAATGAATATGCAATACAAAACATGTAAATTGTGACTCCAAAAATAGAACGGGTGTTGTGAAGTAAAAGTATAGTATTTTTTGTGACCAGCAAAACAAAAGGGTTATCAACTTAAAATAATCTGTGGTGTTTTGTGTAAACCTCATGGTAACCACAAGGCAAAAACATACAGTAAATACACAAAAGATAAATAGTAAGGAATCAAAACATAATGCAGGAGAAAAAGGATCTATAAAATAACCAGAAAACAATTTATTAAAGTGATAATAGTAAGTTTTACTTATCTATAATTATCTCAAATGCAAATGGATTAAATTATCTAGTCACAAGACATTGAGTGGATGAATGGGTGAGAAAACAAAACTAAACAATATGCTGCCTACCGGAGATTCATTTCACGATTAAGGGTGAAACACATAGACCAAAAGTGAAAGAGTAGAAGAAGTAACTCATACAAATGGAAACCAAGTGAGAGCAGGGACAGCTATACCTATGTCAGACAAAAACAGATTGTAAGCCAAAGCTGTAAAAAAGAGAGATAGAAGGTCATTATATTATGATAAAGGGATCAATTCTTCAAGAAGACTTAACAGTTATAAAAATATGTGCACCCAACATCAAAGCACCTAAACAGATAACACCAATAGACCTGAAGAAATAGACAGTCATACAGTAATAGGAGACTTGAATACCCAATTTCAACAATGGATAACTCATTTAGACAGAAAGTGAATAAGGCAACACAAGTAAACCTAGTAGACATGTATAAAGCATTGCATCCAACAGGAATGCAGCATACATTCTTCATAACTATACATGGAATGTGCTCTAAGATAAATTATATTAGATTTTAAAAGAAATTTTA
The DNA here is from genome assembly GCA_004027595.1 of Dinomys branickii. Lineage (NCBI taxonomy): Eukaryota > Metazoa > Chordata > Mammalia > Rodentia > Dinomyidae > Dinomys > Dinomys branickii. The sequence continues at coordinate 68,817 of PVLD010007747.1, forward strand.
AACTTAAGATTGAAATCATATAAAGTACTTCTCTAACCACAATGGCATGAAACTAGAAATCGGTAATAGGAGGAAATTCAGGAAATTTGTGGTAGTTAAATATGTTCCTAAGAACCAATGTGTCAAAGAAGAAATTTAAAAAGGAAGTGGAAAAAATATCTTAAGGAGTTCCAGCAGCATGGCAGTCAGCCTGGTGCTATGGTGGATGGTGGGGAGACAGAGAAAAATTGGAAGCAGCAGCAAGAATACAAGGCATTCTTTCTCAAGGGGCCCTGCATAGCCAGTGGTCGGTGAGTAAGGTGAACCAGTGCTGTGCTCCAGCACACAGACACATGAACGAGAAGTGGGTGGGTGGAGCTGCCATTTCAAAGAGTTCAGGGTAAACCTCAGTAGTGGAATAGTCCTGGGTCACTTCATTGCCAATGTCTTGGAGTGGAGTGAGGGAGCGGCATCTAGTCACAGTAGATTTCTGGCAGTTGAGAAGCACATAGAGGAGGGGATTCTCTGAGAGGTGGAACTACCCAAACTCCACTCCAGTATCCACAAAAACCCAGTCTCAGCTGTAAATACAAAGGACTGGAAGTGAGCCTCTGGTCTGTGACCAGCAGAGTAGCTTTGACCCATCAAGCAGACAAACAGCTTTGGCTTATAGTGGGACAAGGGCACTCCCCCACCCTATGACCAGTGTGTAAGAGGAATTAATGATGTGAAACAGAGAAAGTTGCACAAGAGCCAGAAGGAGCCAACTGTACACAGTTCTGGGAGCAAACCTGGGATTTCCCTACCTGAGGGGACCACAGCACTTGGCAGAGCACCACACACACAATCATGGTAAGGAGAAGTGGACATCCAGAATGTTTTCAGCTAAAGACGAGTCCCAGATCCCACATCCAGAGGCCAATATCAGCACCATACCCAGCACAAATCCTACTGTAAACTTGGTGCAGTTACACAGCACATTTCTGCAACCTGACTTGGACACATCCACAGAACTGGGGACATCAGAAGAACTTTATCATTTTTTTCTTTGATGGATTTTCTGTAAAGCTTGCTCTTATAGTTGAGGATAACAAATTACTAGTTACCATAGTTTATCAGTTGATAGGCTGTGCTTGATGCTATTGTTATTGGTAGTTGCACTACTTTAGCCAGAATGTCATACATGTTGTAATCAGTTTTTCTCACTTGTATGACAACACTCTGATTGTCTGGGATCATAACCATCACCATAGCCCAGTATCAAAGGACTAGGTGCTGAGCCAAATAGATAGCAACTTCTCATCCTTAATAAATTGGGAAGGTAGGTTCTTGGGATAGACAAAAAGACAAAGAATCACCCATACCTAGAAGAAGATATCTCCAAGGAATAGACATTTCCTAGGGAAGCACTGATACTAGTGACAAAGCTCTATATTATACAAAATCTACAAGCATCAAGACAAACAACAAAATAAAATACAAAATAGAAAATGACAAGGCACAGAAGCAAAAGGCAACACCAGACCTCTAGCCTACCCAGGATAAGTCTGGAGCACAATGAAATAGAGGAAATCAGAACCATCCACTGGAACTCTCTGAAATAATACAAACAGAAATTTTTAAAAAATGGAAAAAATAATCTCTGAGGTACAAAAACAAATAATGATCAAAGTGAAAGACATACTCAAAAAATCTAGTGTAGACACAGATAAAAAATAGAGGAGCTTAGGAAAATGATGGAAACTATGAATGCCCAACATAGAAAAGAAATGGAATTCATGAAAACAGATCCAAACATACGCAGGAGATTAAAAATTCCACTGAAAGTATACACAACAGGTTGAATAAAGCAAGGATAGAATATCAGATCTGGAAAAAAGGATTGCAGTTAGTGCCCATGAAAAGAAAGATATCTTAAAAATAGCAAGGGACCCATGAAAATGAATGCAACAGCTGCAAGATGAAGCAAAGAATAACATAAGATTGATCACAGTCAGAGAGAAAGCCAAAGATAACACAATGCCATAAAAAACCTCTTCACAGAAGTAATGACAGAAAACTTCCCAAATATAAAGAAATTAACAGACGAATAAGTGAGGCATACACAACTCCAAATAGCCATGACTGAAATGAACTTATACCAAAGCATATAATATTCAAGATTCCAGAAATTCAGCACAAGGAGAGAATATTAAAAGTGGCTAAAGGAAAGAAACAAATCATCTATAAAGAGAAATCCATCAGAATCACAGCAGACTTCCCAACACAAACCCTCAAATCAAGGACAGCTTGGAGTGAAATATTTAAAGCACTGAAAGAAAACAACTGAAGTACCCTGCAAAACTATCTTTCAAAATCAGTGGAGAAATAAGATGGTCCAATGATAAACAACAACTGAAGAAATTCATCACCACCAAACCAGCTTTCCAAAATGCTCTGAAGAATATTTTAGAAAGAGATAATGAAGACCTAAATTACAAGAACACCAATAGAAAGAATCCACTAGGCAGGGCAAACAATTAAACAGAGGGGAATCATAGGGTGCCAAGACAGGAAAATAATATGAGAATGAAAGCCAATATGTATCAGTTATAACCATCAATATAAATGGTCTTAATTCACCAATCAAAAGAAACAGACCGGCAGAATGGATCAAGAAAAAAGATTCAGCAATATGTTGCATTCAAAAAACATATTTAATTCAAGAAGAAGTTCATAGACTGAAAGTCAAAGGATGGAAAACAATACTCCATGTGACAGAAACTCAGAAAAAAGGGGTAGCTATTCTATTTGCAAACAATGTGAACTTCAAGCCAAGATTGATCAAAAAAACAAAGAAGATCACTACATACTTGTTAAAGGAAAACTCCAAAAAGAAGAGATAAATATAAATGCACCAAATACCAGTGCATCCAAATACATAAAATAAATATTAACAGACATGAAAAATCAAATGAGCACTATCACAATTGTAATGGGGGACCTTAATACCACACTCTCACAATAAGCTAGACCAAATAGATAACAAATCAACAAGGAAATATCAGAATTAAACCAAATCTGTGAATAAATGGACATAGGAGATGTTTACAGAGTGTTCCACCCAACAATATCAAAATACTCATTCTTCTCAGCTGCACATAGGATGTTCTCTAAAATACACCATGTCCTAGCACATAAACATGCTTAAGTAAATGCAAAGGAATTGAAATTATCTTATGCATATTATCTGAACATAGTGCAATGAAAATGGAAATCAATGACAAAAGAAACCATCAGAACTTCATAAGCACATGGAAATTAAGTAGCACCTCCTGAACAATTAATGAGTCACTGATGAAATTAAACAGTATCTACAATTAAAAGATAACGCCAATACAATATACCAGAACTAATGAAAGTAGTCATAAAAAATCCTACAGAAAACGGGAATAGATGGTCTTTATTTCTATCTGCAAAAAAACCATCTATGATGGAACAACAGCCAATATCATACTACATGGACAAAAACTGAAAGGTTTCATTCAAAACTCAGGAACAAGAAAAAGATGTCAAATATCACCACTTCTATTCAATATAATTCTGGAAACATTAGCTAGAGCAATTAGACAAGGAAAAGAAATAAAAGGAATAAGGATAGGAAAGAAAGGAGTTAAATTATCAATACTTGCAGATGACGTGATACTCTACATAGAAGACCCCCAAAACTCCACAAATGACGAGCCCATAGATAGTATCACACTCAGTGTACTTAGAATATATTATGTAAAAATAAATAATATACTCAGATTATACTCTAGAATTTAAGTGACTCAGTTTGATACTGCAGGAACTTCGGGTCTGTCTCTTGTCTACATTTTGGGTTCCTTACCAGTATGTATCTCCATCCAAGGGGTACATATGTTTAGCTATGTGTCCTTTTCTAGCATGGACTACATAGGAGATCTTGTCTCCAAAAAAAAATAAACCTGAAAAACAAAATCAAACCAAGATTGATACTGAGTCTTGGACACAAATTCAGCCAGAAATGGTCACATTTTACAACAGAAGGTGGTGTAGCTGTTTTTAAGGAGTTACACAGTAAGTACAATGTCACTTAAAACACAGTGTTGGCCAATGGTGTGTTTTACTTGATCCAAAATATGTTAAGCATACATAATTTCAGAGTTTACGAAGAAAATAAGTACAAAATATTATGAAGGAAGGGTAGGCCATGGGTAAAAGTGGTAAAGTATACAAACAAGGAAATAAATGCCTCATTGAAAAGAATCAAAAGAATCATCTTCTCACTTACCTCCAAAGGCTAATTTATGCATAGGGTGCTCTCCAGCTATCTTCAAACAGCATGTGTAATATCTGCTCATGGGAATTCCTTTCCTAGGCAATGTTAGTATGTGAGCAATTTATTTTCAAGACCCAACTCAAATGCCCCTTCCTTCAAGAAATATCTTTTCTAGTTTCACAGGCAGAGTGACAGGCTTCCATTCTTATTGTTTAATTCTTTCACCCATCTCTAATCCCTTTCATGTATTTTGGTGGCACTTGTCTGTTAGTGTTCCCCACTAGTCTTTTCACCAGAGCTCTGTAGAGAGTAAGCACTCAATAATTGTTCAGTTTAATTAGCCTGAAGTGTTGACTGGTAAAACTTTATTCTGCTTAAACATCATGCTGGTCCCAGCTCCATGAAAGGAACTCACCATTCAGGGATAAACACAGCTTTGCTGGCAGGAAAATTCCCCATGCTTGCGCAAAAAGGGTCAGGCCCCAAATTCCCAGCTTTTTGCTTTTTCTGACTTTAACCATGCATCCAACAAAATCTGGCAGCCACTTACCATGTTTGGGGTGGTTCAGAAGTGAACGTAGTTGAGTAGGATGTGCTGGATTTTTTGTGGTTATTGTATGATTTCCTCCAATTACAAAGCAAAGTAAATGCATTGGTTGTGTTTCTTCTGGTTTCAAGAATCAGAAAAGCTAATTCAATGATATAAATAAAAACAATCAGAAAAGACAATTCAATGATATAAATAAAAACAATCAAACGTATTGACTCACATAACCAAGAAGTACAAAAACAGACTTCAGGGCCTGAGGACTAGATGGTCACATCTTGACGCAGGACTGTTCTCCATCTCATGGTTCCATGCTTCCTCTCTCTTATTTGTTCTCCAGTGGGCTTTCCCTTCATAGGCTGCAAGCGTCTCTGGGGTTACCTTCTGTCATGTTGCTGGCCCTTTGTCCAAAGAAAAAACATTCTTTAACAGTTCCACTGAAAGTTTTTGGTTCATCTATTGAACTTCCTTGGATCCTGATCCCATGTGCCCAGAAAACGGGTGTTTTAAACACTGTACTTGTCAATAGGACAGAATATACGACACCGGCAACTTAAAGGAGCGGAGATTTAGCTTATGGTTACAGCCGAAGTTTCGTTCAGCTCCAGGGTAGAAATGGCATGTGAGAGTGGCGTAACAAAGCAAAAGTTGCTCACATCAATGATGATCAGCAAGCAGAGGAAGAAGCGAATTATGGGGAGGCAGAGAAATCCTCCCAGATTACTCTCCCAATGACCTGTCTCTTCCAGACATCCCCACCTCCAATGGCACAGTTACCTCGAAACCCGTCAGTGATTAATCCACAGATGATGAGCACAGCACCGTCATGATCCTATCACCTTCTGAAGTTCCACCTTTGAATACAAGAGGCCTTAGTGGGACATTTTAGTTCTAAACCATTACAGAGGGAATGTACTGATTGACCATACCTGGATCAGATACTTACTTCAGTATAGTAGGTGGACCCCACCAACATGACCTAGAGGTAAGAAAAAGGAGCAATTTTCCAAGAGAATTTGGCCTCTTTTTATGGGAAGAGGAAATAGTTACTGGATAGACAGTTCACTGTCATAGTTATAATTGCTTCAGTTTTAGAGATAAGGAAATGATGGCCCAAAAAGTTTCCATGTGTTGTTCAAGGTCTCATTGCTTGTGTACGGTAGAAAAAAGATCAGATTTTTCTATCTGATTTCTAAGTGTACGTTTCATGCTGCTTAGGTCATACTATAGGAGAGGCTATACTTCAACAGCATTTAAATCTTCCTAGCCAATGAGGGTGACTTTTTTATTGTGATAAAGTGTACTTAATGTAAAAGTTACCGTTTTAATCAGTTTCGAGTTTAGTAACATTAAGTATACTTATGATGTTCTGCAACCATCGCCACTTTCTGTTTCTAGAAAGTTTTCCTCATCCCGAAGTAAAATTTGACAGTTATTAAATAACATGCTCCACTCTCCTCTCTCCTCCATACCCTAGCAACCATTATTCTTTCTCGCTGAAAGTCTGACTATTCTAGACATTTAATACCAGTGGAATCATGCAATATGTCTCCTTTTCTGTTGGCTTATTTTACTTAGCACATCTTCAAGACTCATCTATGTTGTAGCGTATATCAGAATAATGCTGCTATGAATGTTGATGTACAGACATGCTTCAAGTCTCAGCTTTTAATTCCTTTGAGTATATACCCAGATACGGAATTCCTAAATCATATGGTAATTCCATGCCTTTTTGAGAAACAACCACGCTTTCTATGGTAGTTATACCATTTTTCCTTCCCATCAATCATACACCGGATTTCAGTTATTCTACATCTTTGTAAACATTTGTTGTTTTCTGGGTTTTAAAAATAATAGCCTTCTAAATGACTGTGATATGATATTTTGTAGTAGTTTTTATTTGCAGTTTTCCTGATGATTAGTGACATGAAGCACCTTTTTCTGTACTTTTTGGCTAGCTATATCTCTTCTCTGCAGAAAATTTTAAATATATTTTTTTCGTTTTTGAATTGAATTGTTTATTTGCTGTTTAATTGTGAGAATTCTTTCCAAATTCTGAGTGTCAGTTCCATATCAAATATATGATTTTCAAATATTTTTCCATTCTGAGGGTTGCCTTTTAACTCTATGAATACTGTTCCTTTTATTGTCCTTTTATAAACAAAAGTTTTTAAATGTTGGTGAAGTCCAACTTACCTATGTTTTTCTTTTGTTGCTTGTAGCTTTGGCCTTATGTGTGAAATGCAAAGTGTATTTGGAAGAATAGTGCATGGTCATTAGTCATAGGACATATGTACATAAATGCAGTGATTATTTTCTACCTGCAATCAGCTGAAATCTTTGTTGTAAAAAAGATAAAAGAAGCAACCTGAGCAAGAAGTTGGGGTAGGATGTTACAGTGAGGGAAAGGACTATTATGAGTTGTAGAACAAATTCTTGCTAGAAGGGGAAGAGCAATGTGATGAGAAGAATCTTAACAATTACCTATTTCACTACTATTAGATCAGTCGTTCTTACTGAAGTGTGTTAAAAGCAAATGTCATGACAAAGCTGTATAATGCTTTGAAAATCCCTCAGAGACTTCTGCTTGGTTCTCTACACACTGCTATGAACTAGGGAAGCATGCTATATATGAAAACATCAGGAAAGCTGTGTAAGGTTGTATTATTATTACTAATATGTTTCTTCAATAAATAAGTGCATAAAATTGGAACATAAGAGTATGGACTGAGGAGGGAAGTAGTAGATATGAAAAGGCACCCCCCGATCTTTCTAAAAAAGACTTGCCACATGTCTGTGGGAGGCATAGTCAGCACAGAAAACCACCTCACCTAAGGCCATTCTTTCTGTGTGCAGTCTCTATTTTGTGACTGATCAAGGTCAGGGATACTCGGCAATCCTTGTTCTAAAGCTTCCCAGTTCCCCAGTGAGGTGGCTCAGACTTCCTCAGATCAATAGCATAGATTCATTTCTTTCTCTACTTTATTTTGTACTGGGGTTGAACTCAAGTCCTCCTGGTTGCTAGGCAAGCATTGTACCTTTCACCCACACCCCTAGCTCTGCCTCTGCTTCGTTCTCCTTCCTTCCTCTTCTTTTCGTAGATACTGATCCCAAATAAACATACCCCAAACTCTGACTCAACATCTTCCGAAAAAGCCAAACTATGTCAAGTGATTTTACTATCTAAACTGAACTCTTTATTACATAATAAAACTTCCTTTTTTTAGACATTCAAATTATTCTACGGCTTATACAAAGAGAAGAATACTTAAATAGGAAAAATATTATTACCTTTTCTAGATTTCTTCTACCTTTTCACCAATATAAACAATACTACAATACACATCTTTGGATATAAAGGTTTCTGTGTATTCTAAAAATTTTTAGAATGGATTCTTGGTGTAAAATTAATGTGTTAATGTTATTTTAAAGCATTTTAGCATGTTATTCTAAAGACTCTTCATGGATAGTATTCTAAAGATTTGAAATAGTTTCAGTGCATTTCCCTAGCATGTTGTAGAAGAGATAATTACTAGTTAAGTTCTAATCTGTGACACGGCTTGAGTCCTCATGGCTTAGGTTAGGGTACTTCCCTGTGGTCAGATGCCAAATGTGTATAGGTCCTGCAAGTATAAAGCAGCTTTTCTATCAGCTCTCTGGTTTCCCTACCCAAGGGTACAGAATGTCAGCTCAGAGATGCTTCTGTGGAGGGAAGGATGAGCAGGTGGTGCTCAAAGGTATGGAGATTCCTCCCTGGGAAGTGATACAGATGAGAAGCAGTCTTAAAGAGAACCAGCAGATGGATAGGACCCCATATTTTAGGTGGGTCTACTGGCTTCCAGCATGGTGATGTGTGAAGTAGTAATAACGGACCCAAACACTGCAGAAAACTTTATATAACCACATGGCGTTATTTAATTTTACAAAATTATGATATTCTGTAGCAGTGACAGTGAACCTTTAGAGACAAGTGTCCAAACTGCAAGCTAAAACCCATTTATTTATCACAAAGTACCCACACTACAATTGCGAATACTGAGATTTTAGTTTAGAATAAACAACTCATCCATTACAATCCTTTGTCTTGAAAGATAAACAATACACATGCCATGGATTTGCTACCACTAAAAATCTATAGCATTGTTCGATCATCTTTTTTACTTAATGTAGCATAAATTTCCATGTTATTAAGTATGTCTAAACATGATTTTAAGTTTAGTATGTTAAGTGAAATATATAGGTTGTGGAATAGGTATGAATATTTTCATCTTAAAGATGAAGAAAGTGATGTGCAGAAAGCTTTAAAATTTTCTACAAGTCCCACATGTAGTATGTGGAGAAACTCACATTTCAATCCTGTTGAGTGTGAGTCCAACATCAAGATTTTCTCATTAGACCACAGTGACCCTCAGGACATAAAATATTAAATCTAGCACCAACCTTCTTTTGATATCTGGCAGAAGCTCTGGGAAGGAGGACATCCCTGAGAAAGCAGACTGGTTGAAATACAGCCTTGCTCACAATCCCCCTGAAATTTTTTTCATATTTTGTAGTTAGCAAACTATGACACTATAAACTCAGTTTAGGTACTTAAATATTAGGCATTAGGAACACAGACATAAATGTGGTACCAGTTTAAACATCAGTATCTGCTTCCAAGGCAGGAGATAAGTGGAGAGCAGATTAAAGCCTGGAACTCCATGTTAGGAGCAGATGCCCAGGGCAAGGCCAGCAGAGCCCACCACACACTCCTTTCAGCTTTGGAGATAACCATTGGTCTCCCCCACGTACACTGCTGCTGCCGGGGAAATGTGACCTAATGAGAACAGCACACATTTGCTCATACATGAGATTCCTCCTGATAGTAAGTCCAGCCTCTCTCTCTTAGTATTAAAGAACCAGTTGGCCTTTCTCTTAGTATCATTTGCTAAGACCCTCTGACTGCCCAATTCAGGCAGGACATGAGGATTTGCCTCATGGAGAGGGGACCGCTATCTCCCACTAGAGGGCGCTTGATGCCAGTTCGCAGCTCAGGGCCATTCCTCCCGGACTGGAAGTTATACTTCTGTGATCAGCAGGCTGTCAGATTTACACAGACAGACACACACACACACACACGCACCCCTCCGGAACCTGGCTTGATTTGTTTAAGAAAAATGTCTGGAGAGTGTCTGGATACCTAGTAGAGGAAGAGGGATGTGTGGAAGGATTCACTCTCCTCACCCCCCTCCCCACCTCCCCGACCAGCCATTCAGGGAGCAGGCCCTCCAGAAGGTGGACACGGAAGGGGGTCACCTGCTCTCATGAGCGCTATCTGGGCACAGCGCCACTTAGCACCTGTGGTTTTTGGAGGAGTAGACTAACTTTGGAGGTGTTAAAAACTCCCAGGAGCGGAACGCTGAGATAGATGCAAAGATTCATGAAGGAGAAAGCCTCACGTAAGAAAAGGAAATTAGAAACCAAGCAAGCAGAATACACAAGAGATAACAATGAGGTTTCCAGGACTCCATTTGACTCAGGTTGGTTTCCTTAATCATTTACATGGGAACTCTCTCTTCCTTTGCAAATGAGTTGTGGTGTGTGTGTGCCCGGGGATATGCAAATATTTCCTCATTGTTCCCTTTCTCTGTCTCAAAGGAATTCACGTTGTCCAGAGGATTTCCCAGGTGGAGCAACATCTCCAAGTGCCTGCCATTCGCCTGAGGTAGCAGAATAAGATAATAGCCATTGGGATGCTAGCAAGCAATTTCCTCATCAGTTCCATATGAGTAGAGCTGAAGTTTTTTCGGCACTTGGTGGGGAAAGGACTAGGATGTGTGGGCAAATATCAGTAGGTGAGTAGAGTTTTGAAATAGAGATAGCACTTAAACTGCACTGGGTGCCTTTGGAAAATGATGTTACAGAAGTCCTATCTCTGATGGAGTTCTGTCCAGTTCATTTACAGGGTGGGCAGTATATATGGTGTGATCTGCTCCCCTGCCATTGCTCTAGTCTAGATCCATTCCTCTCCATACCTGGGTTTCAGCTAGTTTTCCCTGGCTTTACCCTCTCCTTTCAAGTCCAGATCACGCACACTGCTGCCCGAAACATCCTGGAAGGCCAATTATACCATGCTTTCCTCAGATAGAAAATCTCTTAAGGTGAAAGGCACAAACAAGTGATGTTAGCCCTGTAGATATACTTTATATGACCTATGTAATGTGTTTAATAATACTCTGAGGTTTCCAACGTTGAAGAAGGGAAAATTTTAGACAAAAATTTGAATTTCTAGCCTTCTTGGAAAAATTAGAAGACTGGCAACTCTAGGGCCACAGTATCATATTGCAGTCAACCGGAGTGCAGTACCAACTGCTACTTTCAGACAGGGCAAACATGATGTCATCTTTTCTTGTGTTTACTAATCATCCCTATATCTTTGGTAAAATACTGTCTTAATCACTTTATCATGACATCTGCGACATAAAGGAGAGGTTTCTTTTAGCTCGTGCTTTAGTAGTTTCAATCCATGCATGGTTGGTAGGTGACAACCTGCTCATGACATGGTAAACAGGAAGTAGAGAGATTGTGAGGAGGATCTGGGGAGGGTGTTCAACTCTTCCAGGCCACACTTCCAGTGACCTGCCTCTTCCAACAAGAACTCACCTCCTAACAGCAAGTTAGCTATAAACCCTCATAGTCTGATCCCTTGCCAAAAGACCTGTGCATGAATGTATGAGGCTTCCCGGAGGCATCTAAATATAAAACAAACATCTACTTATATTGTTTACCCACTTTAAGAAAAATGAATGGCTTATCTTATCACTGAGTTGTCAGAGTTCTTTACTTTTTACTAGAGAATTTTACCTTCTTCCAATCCCCTCTTACAGTTAATAATACTTTAAACTTTTCATTATTCAAATTTCCCTGTGATATTTCTCTTTATATGATTCTGATTTATATAGGTGGCTACTAATATTTATTCTCTGGTGATCCTGAGAACAAAAATAAGAAAGAGAAAAAGGGTTGGTGGTAGATACATTTGCATTTGAATCTCAGTTTTGTCACTTATTTCTTTGTGATCTTAGGCAAGGCATTTAACCTTCCTGAACTTGTATGTTATTATCTGTAAAGTAGGAAAATAATACCCACCACACAGCATTTTCTTAAAGATTAGAGATCATATACATAAATAGAAATTAGTATACCATAGAGATTCATATTTAATTAAGACTCAATGAATGATAACCAAAAGCAGCAGCAAGTGATCATGAGCTAAAAATAAAAATTAGGATAATTGTGTTTTTTTTTTTTTTTTTTTTTTTTTTGCGGTACTGGGGATCGAACTCAGGACCCTGCACTTGCTAGGCAGGCGCTTATTCCACTGAGCTATATCCCCAGCCCCAATAATTGTGATAGCTAACTGTGATCTCAGTTAAAAGGTTTGGCAGATTAGTGGAACCTAGTTCTGGGCATGGCTGTGGATGACTGATATGTTGGCACAAACCGAGAAGGGGAGATAGGCCCTAGATGTGTACAGCACCAGCCGATAGGCATGTAGCCTGGATGTAATACCAAGGTAAAGAAGAGGGATGTCTTCCTTTTTTGCTTCTTTAGACGAGCTCCAGTCTTTTTTCCTCACCTTTGGATGTTCATCTCGAGTTCCTTCAGCCTTCCAAAACAAACCTTTCGGCTTTCCAACATGGACTTACACTAGACACTGCAATGCACTCCAGGCCATTTTGCTTTCTCCTACTCTTATTCCATTGTAAGCCTGCTTTGTAATTATGTATATTCTGTCTCTCTAGTGAATCCTAACTGATGCAATGTTTACTCAAATTACATTTGGTTAAAATGTACTTGTTGTGACTTCGTGAAAAGTGTCCTTAAGTGATACATGTGTGCTGCTGCTGCTAAAGGGATATTGGGGTGGAGGGAGGCAAGGTGATGATGGCTCAGGAAGGACCTCATATGTTGGCTGCATCTTGGGAACTCATCATATGTATGAGGTCTAGTCTGCAACTTCATGGGTGCATTTTATCAGTATTCCAGCAGTCTCTAAACTTTAAAACTGAATTACATCAATTAAACTCATTTTAGTCTTTAGGATAACTGGAGAGACTCACTCTTTCAAGAACTGATTTATCACTTAGTCACTGCCTGTGAAACCTAAAAATGATGATTTATATTCATATTCAATATAACTATATGTGGAGTCGCAGGCTTAAGCTAAAATGATCAAATTTCTATTAAAAACAGACATCATAAAATATCACAGGCACCACAATAATGCTTATGAGAATTGTGTAGCTTACCAGTTTTGACATTTTCATATACTCAAGTTTTATGAGTCAGACTTTTCGCTGTCTTGAAGAACATTAGGACTAGAATCAGGAATAGACAGTGAATGAGTCATAAAGTCATTAATACAATGCCAGCCAGCAGGAAAATCTTCACACGCATGAAGCGGGAAACTGCCAACTGGGGACGCATAAGCAGTTCCTACTCTCTTAGGTGGAACAGCAGGAGTGAGTTTAAGAGGACACTCTTGATGTTTTGAAAGGATCTTCTTAGTGATCTCTTTGGTCAGGCAGATTAGTGGTTGTTTTTTTTTTTAATTCCTACACCTGGATTTGAGCTGTGGTATTCCGAAAACTGTGTGTACAAGAAAGGCATACGGCTGTTGCTCAGACATTTGCAGAGTGAGACCTGGAGACCAAGTTATAGCAGTTGTGACACATAGTCCTGATTTTTCTTTTTTCTTTTCCTTTTCCTTTTAAAACTACATACCAGAGATTGAAGAGGATGGTACTGGATGGTTGGTGTGACATATGGTTTTATGTAGTAAAGAACAGACCATGTTTATCATACAAGAAAGGCCACAATATGCTCTGGAAAAGGATGAGAGACTGTAGATACTCTTATTTATGAAAGCAGAGAAATGAAGTAGCCTCTGGTCTGAAGGAAGGGGGACTTTTGTGTCTGCTGGAAATGGGTCCTAGGTGCTTTTCTAAATTTTTTATTGTACATGATAACTGCATTTGTTTTAAGGAACATCTATTCATATCTTGATCATTTTGATGCCCTTTCTTCCCCAGCACCCCCTCCCGCCCGCCTTTCTAGATCCCTTTTCCCATATCCAAAAAGTGTACTTCCCTGTTTCCTACCATCTGTCTTTTATTTCACTGTTTCAATTATTTATACTTTGAGTTTTTCAGATAAGAGAAACCATGTGATACTTGATATTTTGTGCCTGATTTATATGGTGTAATTTTATGGTTACCTGATCTACTTATGGTTACAAAATCCATCCATTTTCCTACAAATGAGTCAAGTTTATGCTTTTTTATGGATGATACATCATTGTGTATACATGCCACATTTTCTTTATCCATTCATATGTTCATGGGCATCTAGGATATTTCCACAATTGAGCTACTGTGAATTGTGCTACATATAAACATGGGTATGCATGTATCACTGTAACATGATGACTAATTCTTTTGGGAAGATACCCAGGAAAGATACACCTGGGTCAAATCAAATTTTGATTTTGTATGTGTGTGGAATTTCCATACTGATTTTCATAGTGATTGTACTAGTTTTCATTTTCATTCATGGTGTAGAAGAGTTCCCCTTTCTCACAATACCTTCAGAATTTGTCTTTTGAGTCCATGTTAGTAGCTATTCTTACTGGAATAAGATGGAATCTCACTGTTATTTTGATTTTCATTTCTCAAATGGCCAAAAATCTTGAACATTTTTTCATAAATTTATTGGCCATTTTTGCTTATTTTTTTGAGAAATGTCTATTCATTTAAATTTGCCTTTTGTCTTTTGAGGTCTAGTTTTTGGAGTTCTTTATATATTCTAGATATTAGTCTTCTATTGTAGGAGTAGCTGGTAAAATTTTTTTCCCATTCTGTATGTTGTCTCTCTAGTCTGTTGATTTTTTCTTTTGCTCACAAAAGCTTTTTAATTTGTTATTTCACTTGCTGATGTTTGGTATTATTTCTTATGCAACTGAGGTTCTATTGAGGAAGTCTTTATGTATATAAACCCTTAAAGACATATATATGTATATATATATTTGAATATATATAATATATAAATCCTTAAAGACATATATATGTCATTATATGTGTGTGTGTGTGTGTGTGTGTGTGTGTGTGTGTATTTAAGGATTTTAATTATTTACTTATTTATTTTATCTTTCAGCAGATTCAATATTTCTGCTTTTATATCTAGCCCTTTGATCTATTTTGCTTTGATTTTAGTACAGGTGAGAGACATGGTTCTAGATTCACTCTTCTGTATTTGGGTAACCAGTTTCTCCAGCACCTTTTATTAAGGAAACTCTCTTTTTCCTTAGAGTAGATGGCTAAATATGCATGGAACTGTTTCTGTGCTTTCTATTCTATTCCATGGGTTTGCATGTCTATTTTTGTGCCAATACTAAATTATTTTTATTGCTGTAGCTTTATAGTATAACTTGAGATTTACTTTGCTTTTTTTGCCTGGTATTTCTTAGGGTATTCTGTATCTCTTCTGGTTCCATATAAATTTTAGGATTTTTGTTCTAGTTCTATGAATAATGTTGGTAGTTTAATCGGAATTGTATTAAATCTATGTATCATTTTATTTTGCAAGATGGTCATTTTGACAGTATTGATTCTCTCTATCAAGGAAGAGGGGATGTCTTTCCATTCTTTAATGTTCTCTTAAATATTTTTCTTCGAAGTACTGTGGTTTTGTTATAGAGGTCTTTCATCTCTTTGATTAGGTTAATTCTTTGATTTTTTAGGCTGCTATGAATGAGACTTAATTTTTTTCTCAGTAGGTTCAGTACTGGTGTACAGTAATGCTATTTACTTTTGAGTATTTTGTACTCAACCACTTGGCTTAGTTTATCTCTTACCTCTAAGAGTGTTCTGGTGGAGTTTTTGGGCCTTCTATGTAAAGGATATTATCATATGCAAATGAAGATAATTTGACTTTTTCCTTTCCTAGTCATATTCATTGTATTGCTTAGAGCCTGATTTCTCTGAAACTTTAAGTACTATCTTCAACAGGAGTGGTGAAAGTGAACAACCTTGTCTTGTTCTTGACTTTAGAGGGAGTGCTCTCAATTATTCCCCATTTAGTATCATGTTGGCTGTGAATCTGTCATAAATGACTTTTATTAGTTTGAGGCAAGGTCTTTCTATACCTACTTTCATCAGGGTTTTTAAAATCGCAATGTTGGATTTGTCAGAGGATTTTTCTGCACCTACTAGGATGATCAGGAGATTTTTATCCTTCTTTTCATGGTGTATTACATTTATTGATCTACATATGTTGTACTATTCTTGCATTCCTGGGATGAAGCCAATTTGGTCATGATGTATGATCTTTTTAACTATCTGTTGCATTCTGTTTGCAAGCACTTGTTGACAATTTTTGCATCTAAGTTCATTAAGGAAATTGGCCTGTGGTTTTCTTTTTTTATTTTCTTTTTTATTTTAAAGAGAAAAAAACAAAATGAAGACAAAAACATTAAAAACAGTATAGGATTTCAAAACAAGATGATAAGAATTAACAATGATTGAAAAAACCCGAACGGGCACAGGTGGCCACGACCAGGAATTTTTGGAGATGGCAGAGCAGAGCAAACTCGGAGAACGCACTCCTTGGGCAGACTGCGCTAATCCTTGCAACTGAACAGGATCCTACTCAGAGCCCCGACCCCGCAGCTGGTGGCATCCTCAGCCGGTGAGCATCAGTGGCTCCTGTGAGAACGCCGAGGAGGGGGGAGAGCGCCGGGATCTCCTGCCGGCACGGATCTCGGAACGGGTGAGCCGAGTGAGCACCGCAACAGGATTTCTGAGTCGGGAAGAAACTCGACCCAAAGAGATACATCTGAGCAGCTTTCCTGCCTGCACGATCCGAGGGTGAGTTGATTGGGCGCCCTGACCGGTTTTTTTGAGTCGGGGAGAAACTCCGCCCAGCGAGGGACATCCGAGCAGCTCTTCTGACTGCACTGTTCCTGGGATGGAATAGCTGGCTGGGTGCCCCGATGGGATTTTTGAGTGTGGGAGGAGCTCCACCCAGGGAGGAACACCTGAGCGGTCCCCTGCCTGCAGGGTCCCTGGGGTGGCGAGCTGTTCATGCGCCCCAGCCAGGTCTTGGGGTAGGGAATAGCGAGGTCCACAAAGCAGCATCTGAGCAGCCTTTTAAGCGGATCTCTCAGCAGAAAGCTTAGGGGACATTCTCCCAAAGAGAAGGAGTCATTGGAGCAGCCTCTGCAGCAGACCTTTGCCTGCTGAACTGCCTGGGGAATTTACAACTCAACATTTTGAATCTGACACCCAAAAATGGGAAAACAGAGGAACAGAATGCAGTCTCAGAACTCAACCCCACCCAGAACAAGTTCTGAATGCGAGGATACAGGGGAACCAGGAAGCCACATACCTGGAAGTTATGCAGTGATTGCATCCGAAATGAAACAACTCCAACAGGCCATAAAAGAGCTGAAAGCAGAAATAAGCCACATACCTGCAATGATCTCTCAGACAAAAAGCGAACTGAAAACAATAATGGAAGAAATGCTCTGTACACATAGAGAAGAAATAGATAAAAGACTAGAAGAAAATAGGAAACAAATGGAAATGTTACAAGAGCAATTTAGGAATGAATTGCCAAGAATGAAACAGGTCCAAAGACAATGCCAGGATTTGAAAACTCACAATGAAAGCTTGCAAAACCACTTAAATGAAACCGAAGATAGAATCTCAGACCTTGAAGATAGCATGGCAGCTTATGAGCGTGAAAGGAAGAATCTCATGATATCATCAAAGACACAAGAAAAGTCAATCCAACAGCTCCAAGAGGAGGCAAAACGTAACAATATTCGAATTATAGGAGTGTGTGAAACAGCAGGAGATCTCACAAAAGATATAAAAAGAATATTTGATCAAATAATAGCAGAAAATTTCCCAAACAAGGTAAAAGATACAGAAGTTCAGTTAAGCGAGGCATATAGAACCCCAATGATCCATAACCCAAAGAAAAACACACACAGGCATATAATAGTCAAGATCCCAGATATCCAGCAAAAGAACACAATATTAAAAGCTGCTAGAGAAATGAAACAGATCACCTATAAAGGAAAGCCCATCAGAATCACAGCAAACTTCTCAATGGAAACCATGAAATCAAGAAGAGCTTGGAGAGAGGTATTACAGATTCTGAGACAAAACAACTTCCAACCCAAACTGATGTATCCTGCAAAACTATCCCTCAAATTCAATGGAGAAATAAAATATTTTCACAACAAAGAACAACTGAAGAACTTCATGTGTGCCAAACCAGCATTGCAAACAGCACTAAAAGATATTCTAGACAGAGAAAAAAGAGACCACAATCCCAAGAACAACAATAGAAATAACTCCCTAAACAGAACAAGCAAGTAAACAGTCAGCAAAAGAAGGCAAACAAGTAAATAACATGACTAGAATAAGCCAACATATAACCATGATAACCATTAATGTAAATGGCCTCAATTCAAAAGTCAAAAGGAAAAGAATGGAAGAGTGGATAAAGGAACACAATCCAACGATATGCTGTATACAGGAAACACATTTTACTCAAAAGGAAATCCACAGATTGAAAGTTAAAGGTTGGAAAACAATTCTCCATGCAACAGGTCCCCAGAAAAAAGCAGGGGTAGCTATTATGTTTGCAAACAATGTAAATGTCAAATCAAAAACAATTAAAAGAGATAAAGAAGGGCATTACATACTAGTTAGGGGAAAGCTGCAAGAGGAAGAGGTAACAATCCTAAACATGTATGCACCAAACCAAGGAGCACCTAACTTTACAAGTCAAATCTTAACAGACGTAAAAAATCAAATAACTAATAATACTATTCTAATAGGGGACCTAAACACCACTCTGACATAAAGAGACAGGTTAACTAGACAGAAACTCAGCAAAGAAATAACAGAGCTGAACCAAAAGTGTGAACAAACGGACTTAGTAGATATATACAGAGTGTTTCACCCCACAACATCAGAATACACATTCTTCTCAGCTGCACATGGGTCGTTCTCTAAAACAGACCACATTCTAGCCCATAGAGATTATCTACCTAAATGCAAAAGAATTGAAATTATCCCATGCATATTATCTGACCACAGTGCAATGAAATTGGAAATTAATGACAAAGAGAAATCCAAACACCACACAAACACTTGGAAATTAGACAACAACCTCCTGAATTACCAATGGGTCACACAAGAAGTTAAAGAAGAAATTAAAAACTACCTACAAATAAATGGAAACGCAAGTACAACCTACCGGAATCTGTGAGATGCAATGAAAGCAGTCCTCAGAGGGAAATTTATAGCAATGAACTCGTATACAAAGAAAATAGAAAGAGACCAAATAAATAACCTAACGACACACCTCAAACTCTTAGAAAAAGAGCAACAAGCCAAACCAAGAGCCCAAAGAAAGGAGGAGATTATAAAACTCAGGGCAGAAATTAATACAATTGAGATGAAGAAAACTCTACAAAAAATTAGTGAATCAAAGACTTGGTTCTTAGAAGGAACAAATAAAATTGATAAACCCCTAGCCAACCTTATCAAAAAAGAAGGGAAAGATCTCAAATTCATGCAATAAGGAATGAAAAGGATGAAGTCCCTACAGATCCAAAAGAAATACAAAAGATCATTAATACCTACTTTGAAAACCTGTATTCCCATAGGATAGAAAATACAGAAGAAGCGGACAGATTCCTAGAAAGGTATAAATTGCCAAAATTGAATCAGGAAGACGTAAAAATCCTGAACAACCCAATATCAATTAATGAGATTGAAAACGTTATTAAAAACTTACCAACAAAGAAAAGCCCAGGCCCTGATGGATTCACAGCAGAATTCTGTAAAACATTTAGAGAAGATCTAATGCCAACTCTCCTCAAACTCTTCAACGAAATCGAAGAGGAAGCAACTCTCCCTAACACATTTCTGGAGGCAAGTATTATACTGATACCAAAACCAGAGAGAGACCCAACCAAGAAAGAGAGCTACAGGCCAATCTCGCTAATGAACATAGATGCAAAGATACTCAACAAAATATTGGCAAACAGATTAGAGCGAATCATAAGGAAAATTATACACCACGACCAGGTAGGATTCATTCCAGGAATGCAGGGATGGTTCAATATTTGCAAATCAATTAATGTAATATACTATATCAACACAGTGAAAGACAAAACCACATGATCATCTCAATAGATGCAGAGAAGGCTTTCGATAAAGTCCAACATGCATTCATGTTAAAAACCTTAGAAAAAATAGGAATAGATGGCCTCTACCTCAATCTGATCAAAGCCATCTACAACAAACCAACAGCCAACATCATACTAAATGGACATAAACTGAAAACCTTCACTTTAAAGTCAGGAACAAG
>PVLD010007748.1:0-89023 GCA_004027595.1 Dinomys branickii
GGGGGGGGCGGGAGGGCCCGAGGCGGCCGCGCTCCCACTGCGCCTGGACCGATCCCCGCTTCTTCCCCGCGGGGATCGTCCCTGGCTCCCAGCGTCTGAGACTTTCCCACGTGTCGCCCCGGCAGCCTGGTCCGCCCTACCACATCTCCCCCGGCATCTCAGAGAAATACGCCCAGTTTAAACTTCCCAGCCGAGGTTCCGGCATTCACGCTCACCAAGTCTGCCTCGAGCTGGTGGTGTTTATTAAGGAGGTTCGCTCCCTTGCTGCTCACCCGGTCGCCATCTTCCCCGGATCTCAAGAAGTTCATTTTTAAAAAGCGAGCTAGTAGAAATCTCATCTGATAAAAAGATCAAAGGGTTAATCATATTTTATAATATCATATATGATCAGCTCTACAGCTGAGCAAGGATATATTTAGGACAAATACATGGATAGACCAAATTGAGAAAGAAGGATTCTCAACACAATAACAGCCTAGTGGAATGTTCATGTGATGAGAAGAAACTAATACCTACTTGCAAAATGATGTAAACTTGGTTTATGTGTCCCTAGAATCTGTGAGAATCAAAAATTCCTAGAATTATAATATTTACCTATCCAGGAAATAAAGTGAGAAGTGTAGGTAATCATTTATGTAATTTAAACCAAAACACGGGTTTACCTGAATTACCTGTTCTTCAGCAGATTTACTTCTGACCTGTGTTAGTCATACTGATTGCAGCAATTCTCTATGTCTTTTTGCATTTATATACACAGCTTTGGAATCATAGATATTCTTTGGTTGCTGTCTTGACATTCTGTCACAAAGCTGTGTTCTAAACACTACAAGACTGCAAAATTCCTGTGTAGGATAGTATTAGCAAGTTACATCTCAAATGTACTCAGGAGGGAGCAAAAGGATCAGGATAGTTATGGCAAATTGCTTAGCTTGTCCTTTTGATTCTTGATGAGAAGGCAGAATAACCCAGAATGGGATTCTCTGCCTCCTGTGGCAATGTGTTTTCTGATTAACCCCAGGAAGCTGAGAGGAGAGTGTATTAGGATTCAGTGGATTAGGCCAGAAAAATCTGCAACAGTATTACTTTGTTAGAACACATAAAAAATTAATATGCACAGTAGCTCGAGGTATATGGCAAGTCCTTCAACAGCATATCCTTCATGAAAATATGAAAATAAAACCTATGTGCATCCAAGACTAAAATCATAATAATTGCTAAAGCAGGTACTTTCTGAAGTGGTGGGGAAATACAAAGCAGAAATGTCAGATGGAGAAAACTAAAAACTGGCAGATGTATTTTGAAGCAAGAAATTTGTTGACATAGATTTGGAAGCAGATTTCGAACTATTAAAAGCATGGGTTGATTCTTGGGTATTTCTGTAGCATAGGTCACTAGGGCCTTCACAAAGGGGCTGAGGAAATGTTTTTTGTACACTGGCAAAGGCTGTCGCTAGGCATGTTCTTTGATCCTGGGAGGCTTTTAATTGCTTTGCTGTTGATTGGCACGCAGCTATGTTCAAATGAAGGAAGAGAACATATTTCGAGAGCTATTTCAAGGATTGCTTTCTGATACACTTCACTGAACAGCCAAGGTGGTTACAGGCTATTTTGGATGATAGCCTAGAAAAGGCTCTAAGTAAGATAAATAAGTCTGAAATAGAAGAAAGTTGCTATCTCAGGCTGTAATCACAGTAACCTTCATTTAAAAATACTCTTGAGATGTAGAGAAAGAAACAAGTACTGTATATTGCAGGAAAAAGGATACAAAATTTTAATTGGAAGAAAATCTGAAATGCTTGGATAAATTTTGATTGTGCCTTAATATAAATAAATAGCAACAGTAGAGGCACATTCCCCACTGGAGTTTGAAGTGTGTGTGGGCGGGGTGTGTGTGCATGTACAAACTCACATAATAAAATGAATAAAGGGTTTCTGTCGGGTTTTCTGTTTCTGGACTTCCTTTTGAAAAGATAAGCGGGCGTGTGATATGAGAAGGCGTGACAGGAGAAATAACCAGACCGTTGTGAGCCCTTGACAAGGTGCCCGGCATGCTGTTATTCTTCCTTGGGGATTCATGACCCTGTGGATCCGGAACAAAGGATTGTTTAGGACTTCAGATGCTTCTAAAAATTCTGTTTTCCTTCTCTGTCTCACAGACTGAGGGAACAGTGACAAATCAAATCAACTGATCAACTGAAGCCTATACTCAGTCCCTCAAGGACTTAAAAAACACTGTTCACTGAGCTTGGTGGCTCTGTATATACTTTGCTTCAATATTTGCGTCCACTTGTCATTCTAACCTAGCATGATGTTTCTTATGGTTTGAAGTACAGGACTATAGGTTAATGTTTTCAAGTGTTTCCTATGGCCACCCAGAAGATGCTTAGAACTTCATGAAATAGGAGAATTGTTTCCCCCATCATGCATCAGGGGCAAAGGTAGGTCTAACAAAAAATTGAGACAATTCCAAAATCTAGATGGAGACACACAAATATTTTGCTGGTAAAAGTTTTAAAACTGAGAATGAACTATTTCTTAAAATATTTTATTGGCGCATGTCAGGCCTGTTTGCAGGGCAAATCACATCCAGATCAACACTAAAATGTCATGCATTCACCCATTTATTTCCTATGTGTAAAACCAAATACTCAGTTCAGAGGTAAATGAAGACTCAGTAAATTTTAAATTACTTCTTGGTATTTTCTTAGCGGTTTGATAGATTTCTTTCTTTCATACAAAAGACAAAGACAATAACAACTTCGTTTGACTAAGACATTTCTCCGTATACCCCAGTTCACTCGCTTTGAAATTCTGTGATTTCTCTGTCTTCCCTGGCTTTTGTCATGTTGCTTTCTACTATGTTTCTCCATAACTCAATATTGTCTTCACCTTGTTCTCTCCCGGGTGATGGGCCTGGCTTGTCCTCAAGGCCAAGTCTGGGCTGCTCTTTGTACACTGTGCTGTAGCCTTTGAGCAAATAAGATCAATATCAGCCATCTGATGCCAGCCCCAGTATCTCAGCAGAACCAAGAGTATGAAGCCTAGATTCTCTGCAAAGAGGCAGCGAGTATTGTACTGATAGAGCTATTATTTATTTTTATGCAAGAGCTGGAAAGACTCAATCCCCATAGCAGAATGAACAAGGGTCAAAGTTCTAGGCTCAGGTTATTGTCAAAGGATTCTTGATCCTAGAAAACAGAGTAGCTGTGGAGAAGGATATTCTTTGATTAGAATGCATTTAACACAATGATTTGTTTATTATTTATTAGAGTTTCTTAAGATAAGACTTCATTATACAGCCCAGATTAGCCTTGAGTTTAGATCCTCCTGTCTCAGCCTCTTGAGTGCTGGATTACAGGTGTGTGTTGGATTACGTGTGCAGAAGGATAATCCTTTAATTATCCTCGCTAAAACATTTGGTATCCGCCCATTTGTACTAGCTACGCACTTGGCTCTCCCTCAGTAAAAGGTGAATGAGATTGGTAATCAAGGCTGCAGTCTGAGAGGCTATATGCCTCCTGATCCCAGATTTTTGCTTCTCTTGTTTTTCTTACCTCTCTTACTTTTCTGTTCATCCATGGATACCTCATTCTCAGGACCTGTCACTTTAGATAGAATGACAAGAAGCTTAAAAAATCAGTCTCTGAACTATCAAAACAAAGGCAAAATGATAGCATTGTCCCTTTCCCATGAACTTTTCCTAAATATATATAGTTTAACTTCTTGTTCTGTGATTTCCTTTTCTCTATGCCTTAAGATTTCTGATTCAAAAATTGGTTCTGAAAATAATTTAAAGCGTACATCACCACAGTCAGTGAAACATGTGTGACAATTCTGTTATCTTACTAAATGTTTCTTCTAAAGTTTACCATTGGCAAAACATATAAAGAATTAAAAAACATCAGGTCCTCCAAATTAAAAAACTCAGTCCAAAAATGGGCATCTGACATGAATACACACTTCTCAGATAAAGAAATACAAATGGTAAATAAATACATTAAAAAATGGTCAACATCATTAGTCATTTGAGAAATGCAAGTTAAAACAACAATGAGATTTCACCTCACCCCAGTAAGAATGGATACCATTAAGAAATTAACCAATAACAAATTCTGGTGAGGCTGTGGAGAAATAGGAACTCTTCTCCATTGGTGGAGGGAATACAGACTGGTGAAAACACTGTGGTAATCAGTTTGGAGATTCCTCAGCAAACCAGGTCTGTAGGTCCCATTCAACCCAGCTGTTCTCCTTCTGGGTATTTTCCCAGAAGATCTGAAAACATCATATCACAGCGATACATGTGCACCCATGTTCATAGCAGGGAAATTTGGAATTGCTAAATTGTGGAAGCAACCCAAATGTCCATCCACTGAGGATTGGATAAAAAAACTGTGGTACTTTTATATAATGGAGTACTACTCAGCTATAAAGAATGGCAAACTCAAGGCTTTTATAGGTAAATGGTCACAACTACAGACCATGCTCATAAGTGAAATAAACAAGTCTTCCATGTGTAAGCAACATATTATCTCACTAGTGTAAGAACCTGAAAGAGTGAATAAAAGCTAGGAGGTATGATAGACATTGTGAAATGAAAGGAAAATGCTCAAAAGTAAGGGGCAACTGGGGTGTGGGAAAGGAGAAGGGAAAGAAGGGGAAATCATGTATGTATACATATACATCATAGTTAATAGTGGTACTACTGTCTTCTATTGCTTTACTGAAAGGAACAGTTAATGATTACTGGTTTGATCATTATTGCATGTCTCTGTTTTCCTGAGAAACTACTTAGAAGATATGAATAGTAATACAACAACCATTGTTAATTTCCTAACACTTTATCTGTGACTCTGTATGGTTTGTATTGTTCTTATGCTATTTTGTAAATGGATGTCTGTTAATATGCTTTCTTCCTTTATTCTTAAAATGAAAAAAAATCTAAGTGTTCATTTGTCTTATTTCAAAATAGTTTTAGTTCATGATGATGTTAAAATATATTTGTCAACTAAGTAAAAGGAAGCGTTTACTGGTCTCTCCAACTTTCTGATACGCAGTATGAAGAAGATGGATTTATCAGAATTAAATAAAGGTGTCTGGTAAGTGTCAATAACTTACCAGCTGACCCATTTCTTCTAAGAGCTTTACTTTCTTCAGACTAGCTTATTGCTAGTCTGAGAGTTGCAAATTAGCCATAAATGAGAAAGAAAATAGTTGTTTTTCCATCTAAGTATAACATTGGAACTGGTATCTCCAAACCCCAAGCAATTTTACTTTCTGAACTTCCATTCTGGTGCCTTCCTGCCTCCTTTGTCCTCCTCCATGGACAGTCACCTTCTGTGTTCACTTATCTCCTTTTCTTTGCTACACTAGTTTGAACCTCACCATCAGCTTCTCTTTCTGTGGATGCAGTAACCTGTAGTAAACAAACTGAGAATATTACACTGAAACTTTAGAAATATACAACTTGTAAGTTTGAAGTTAGTTGCCATTTGGAATAACATGAAAAAGTCTTAAGCCCTCCTCCTGTGATCTCCCCAGGGACATGAAGTATCTTTGTTCTGAGGTTTCAAGACCCGTAAGTCACTTGGTGATCCTCTTGGCTCCTCTTTAATACAGTAACAGCCCCTAAGTGCAAGAGTAACGGTGATGCCAATTTCAGTGTACCCAAAGGCTGCAGGGTTTCCTCTAAAGGAAAAGGTGAAAGTTCTCAACAAGTAAAAAAAAAAAAAAAAAAAAAATCACATGCTGAATTGTTAAGATCTAAGTAAAGAGCATATTTTCTATGTGTAAAATTGTAAAACAGGAAAAGAAATTCATTCTAGTTTCACTGTCATACTTCAAGTCTCAAAAGTTATAGCCACAGTGCCTGGTGGCAAGTGTTTAGTTAGGATTTTTTAAAAACGTTTTTGAATTTGCATGGTTATATAGAAAATACATAATATATTTGCAATCTATTTTACTATTTGTGGATTCCACTGAGTGTCTTGGAACATATTTTATAAATTTAAGAGGGTACTGCTATAATTAAAAATCATCAGTACCTTCTTAATACTGAATCTAAAGAAAATGGATTTTCTTGGCAAATCTCACTATTCTAACTTACTTTTTTGTTTTGTTCTTACTACTTGCTCCATACATTTTTTCCTGATGTCTTTTTCTCCATTCACATCTTATTAGTTAGTCTTTTCTTCATTCTGACTTGTGGAATCTTTCTTCCTGCATGTCTTGATTTTTCTCCTGATCTGAACCACTACTTTATATCTTTATGGATCTCAGCTCTGTGCCCAAAATGTGTACTAGGTGTGATGCAAGAAAAGGGTCTGTATTTTAAAATTTTAAAGAATTTATTATAGTAAAAGATATACTGCCATTAAATCCATGCTTGTCACTTTCTTTTTTTGTACCAGGAATCAAACTCAAGACCTTGCGCTTGCCAGGCAGGTACTTGTGCCACTGAGCTAAATCCCTGGCCCCACTTGTCACTGAACCATTTCTGGAAGTCCTGCTTTGTGGGTGTCTTTGTTGTGCTATCCTGGCAACCCCTGTGACCTAGATAGATTCAAGTGTTTACATTTCATGGAAATTTTTACTTTGGAGAAGAGGCAGAAATCACACAGTGCTAGATCTTGTGAATAATATGAATGAGGATACACTGTTTTTACATTGGATAGGTCTTGGCAGCAGCGTTCACCCTGCGTTTGATCACACCTTGTAAAACACTCATAAAAGTATTTTGAGAACTGCTTCCCAAAGTGACAAAATAATGGGATAAGTATACTTAAGTAAGGAATATTTTGGAGGGGTTAATGGCAATGTGTCTTTCACTCTAATAAATTTTCCAAATTTAAGCATTTATTGTATATTTTGATAATACCACATAAGTGTGTCTGAAGAATGTCCCTAGGTGGAGGTTCTACAAGTACTTCAAAGGCAAGATGTCCAAGTCCTCCAGCATCGTGTTTCCCTTCAAATCTACTCTTCCACCAGTGTTTCCTTTTGAGAGTCCCGGAGGGCCAACCTAGGAGCACGACAGTTACTCTAGACACCAATTTGCTTTCATCGCCTGTAACACGCAACTCACTCCTTACGCTTCCTGGATTCAGCATCATAAATCCTTCCCTTGCTCAGCCTGGTTCTCATTGCTATCCCCGCAGCCTTAGGGAAAGGCAATATCCTAAATGTCCTTCCTCCACTATAGAGCCCTTTGTCTATTTCAACTTCCACCTTGCACCTAAAACATAAACTTAGCCATATAGCTTTCCTTCTTTTAACAGCTAATTTCTACTAGAACTTTCAGGGTAAAGATAAATGTCTTACCCGAGGATATTTATTCCTCTTGTCTGTTTTTCTCCTGTCTATCTCCCTATTTCATCTTCACTCCTCCCTCTTATAATTGATATACGTACAGTGTGTCTTTTAAATTATGGAAATGTGTTTCTCCTCTGCCTAATGTCACTGGTTTCCATGAAGTACACAACACACACACACACACACACACACACACACACACACACACAGTAGTCATACTAATTCAATTTACTTTCAAATGCCACCTCTAGAAATCCATTCCTGGTTTAAGCTTTGCCTGCTGTTTAGCTTCTTCATTTGTTATGAAGTTATTCTACCATCATATAGATGATGAACTACTTATCTAAACCACATATTAGATGTTGGGTTTCTTGAGAACAGAGTCTGGGCCTTAATTCATTTCATATCTTCATGACTGGGCAGAGTCTCTGCTACATAGGACCATTTTCTGCAGGAAATTTGGCTGGTGGTGTTCTACCCTACCACTTGTCTTTCCTGGGCAGAAGTGCTTAACTCCATTTGGGGGTATGGGCACACAGGTAGGCAGGGGAAAGAGAAAAGAGCCTTTGATGGCAAGTAAAGATGGTTTTGCTTTTATAGTAATGAAAACAGGTTCCTTGTAGATGTGAGGAGGGACTTAATGGTCAAATTAAATAACTCTTTTCCGTGCCTTTTTGGTTTGGTGTTCATGGATGGCCCCTAAACTTTTACCATCAGATGGTCTGACATAAACAAAGCATGATATCTGGTAAGGTTGTCTTTTCTATATTTAATAAGACCAACAGAAAACTGAAAACTGATGACTAAATGGATCAAGATGATAGAAACCATGAAATTTCTGAAAATGTATTTTACATGTAGTTTTATGTTTTGGTAAATCTGATTACAGGAAACAGAGTAAGACTTCATATCAGCACAGAGAAAATTTGTCTATTTTTGTTGCCTGCTATAAAAAATGAAGTGACAGATGATTTGTTTTATCATTTAAAAGGAGAAATGCCAAAAGCTATTATTTGATTTTCTATATATAATTTTAGATTAAGAAAACATTTGCAGAAAGTGTAACATGAACATCTTTAAATCACAATTTGGCTACATTTTAAGTGATATATTAAAATTATTCTCTTTAGTTTCAAGATAAAAACATTTCTAAATATAATGTGGTGAGTACCACAGCTAATCTGAAAAATTCCAGTCAGTATGTTTTTTTCTCTGTATTTTCAGGCTTTTTTGTGTTGTATTTGTTTTCAGATTAACTATTGAATCCTTTGCTATAAATGTTGAGTAATTTACCTCAAAATATGTTGAATATTATCTAAAAATATTACTTATGCATGATTTCTTTCTTTTTTTTTTTTCTGGTACCGGGGATCAAACTCAGGACCTTGCACTTGCCAGGCAAGCACTTATGCCACTGAGCTATACTCCCAGCCCTTATGCATGATTTCTTAGGAATGTCTTGTCTTAATTTTTATTAACATGTATTAATTGTGCATATTAGTGGGGTTCAGTGTGGTACACTCTGTAGGCATACTGCATGATCTGATCAAATCCATCCCCTGTGCATTGCCTTATACACACACACACACACACACACACACACACACACACGAACACCCAACCTTTCCAAACTCTACCAATCACTTTCCTACATTCATTTTGAATTTTTCTGCTTTCATGTATGACAGAAGATAGAGTATGTGGTATTACTTTGTCTGCATTTGACTTATTTCACTTAACATTAATGTCCTTCAATTTCATCATTTCCCAAAAAATGATAGAATTTCATTTCTTTCAGGCCCATTATTCACATATATTGTCCGTTCATTTGTTAGTGGACACCTAGACCAATGGCATATTTTATCTAATGTGACCAACGTGCAGGATCACTGCTATCTCTTCAGTACACTGATTATATATATCATGGCAATTTGTTATTTTTTTGAGGGTCCTCAAAATTGTCTTCCACGATGACTATACTAATTTACATTCCCACACGAGTGTATAAAGCTTCCTGTTGCCCACATCTTGTCAACACTTATTATTACCGTTACTGTAGCCATTCTGACCGGTGAGAAGGGATCTCAGTGTATAGTTTTGATTTGTATTTCCCTGGTGGGTAAAGACATTGAGCATTTTTCCATGTATTAGTTGGCCTTTGATATTTCTTCCTTTGAGGAGTTTTTTTTTTTTAGGTCAGTTTCCTGTTTTTAAATTGAGTGGCTTATTTTTGTTTTTGCTTTTGGTTTCCAATTCCTTATACAATCTAGATATTGACCTTCAGTCAAATGAGTAGCTGGCAAATATTTTCTCTCACCCTGTAGGTTCTTGTTTGACATTATTGTCTCTTTAGCTGTGCAAAAGATTTTTAGTTTGATATAATTCCATTTGTCAATTTTTGCTTAGTTTTCTGAGCATTTGATGTCCTACCCAGAAAACCATTGAACAAATCACTGTCTGGAGGTACTTCTCAGATGTGCTAAAAGCACACATTGGATAAAAGATGGCCTCTTTGTGATGGAGAAACTGAATGTGTACATGCAGAAGACTGAACTTGACCCCTGTTTCACAACTTGTAAGACAACAATTCAAAGTGGATCCAAAACTTAAATGTAAGAACTATATGTGGTTTTAAAATAACTTTAGCCAATGTTTTCCAAAGCTGTGGACAGCTTGAGTTATATAGATATTATTTATTTGCATTTTTAAGGATATGAAAAATCACATACTATATGTTAAGTGAAAAAGATCACATGCTGAATTGTTAAGATCTAAGTAAAGAACATATTTTCTATGTGTGAAATTGTAAAACAGGAAAAGAATCTCATTCAATTTTATATATCTAAATCTTTTGAATATATTTAAAATAAAATTGCAATAGTTATCTCTACTGCAGTAATTTATTTAATTTTAAAGGAATTATTCTTCTTTTTATAATTTGGAATTATTTTTTTAAATGTGTTATTTTCCTGGTAGTTCTTATAGAAATGTTCTTTATAGAGTGAACCCTTGGGAGCATTTGAGGAAATTTAAGAACGAGAGTGATTTAGGAGTTTGGGTGCCGGGAGATTTTCAGCACTCCTCTACTTAGCAGTCTGAATTAATGATATTTGCTAATTCTGCTTTTCATTGGCTAGTTTGTTCATAGTTGAGAACATCTATTTCACTGGCAATTCCAAGACCTGCTTGAGAATGTTTACTGACAATTCCAGGCTTAGCTGAGAAGTAACAACGGGGAGCAAAGCAGTCTTTGAATAAAGTGGGTCTCAAAATGAGCAACAGTAGGGGACTGATTGGTTTGGTTTTATTTAACATTTTTAAGTCTGATCTCTGACAGGTTCATTAGTGAGCAGAAACAGCACATTGATGCATTCTCAGGTGACTCAAAGAAAGATGGAGTGAAGCTACGAGAAACAAGTGATTCAGAAAATCCTGCTATGCTATGTGTGAAAAAGGAGATACATGTGGATGCATTTTAGGACGTAGCAACATAGAGAGCTAGGAACATTTTGTTTTTTTCCTCCATTCTTTAGAAGACAGCAGTGCATTTGTGGAAATAAACCAGGCTGTTGGAAAAAGTTTGGAGATTTACTGTAATTGTGGCAGCATTATATAGACAAAAGCTGTGAAAATTTGTTGATATACTGAGTCTTTTTTAGTATTTTCCTCTATTTATCTGCAAGGTTTATGGCAGTATACAGTAAGAAATTCTTCTACTACCCATCTCACCAACATTTAAAAAAAGGAAAACTAGAATTAACCAGATAAATCATGTTCAAGCAGTCATATGATGCTAAATTATTGCACAGAGGTTAGAAAATGAAGACTTTGCAGAGAATCCATGTTGTATCCTTGCTGTTTTGGTGCCTGTTACCTATCTCTTTGATTCACAAATACAAGGCCCATAATCAAGGTTATGAGGTCTGGGGGTGTATCTCAGTTTTAAAGTGCTTGCTCAGCATGTGGGAGGCCCTGAGACTGATCCCCAGCCACGCCAACAATACATAAATAAGGGCAGAAAACTGTCTGTTCATGTCTTTGGAAACCGTGTTTAAGTGGCAAGTCAAGTACCATATCCATGCTATCAATTCCATAATCTAACTGCACAGATAAAGCCTCTATAAGAAAATAGATTTGAAGTTCAGATACTAGATTTATTATTGAACCTTGAGAATTGCATCTGTTCCTCAAAAGGGAATTTCTTGTATGGATCTCAATTTTTTTCCCTTCAATTATTCATTGATTCAGCAATCTTGATTGAGCCAAACCACTTGCAATTCATTGTACAAACTAAGGTTGTTGACCTCTTGTTATTCTTGGAAACTGGATGTTTTCAACAAATTCTTTTTATGTTTTTATCTTTCATCTATGAATTGGGCATAAAGTGTGTTTGTTAAATGGCGAAGACATGGCAGCATTAGACTCCCTAGATTCCAACCCTCACCTGAAACCATCTTCTCCCAGGTGACCTTGGAAATTTACTTAATATCTCTGAGCTTTAACTTCTGATCTTTTAAATTAAAGGATTATAGTTAGGCTTTTAGCAGTGTTTTGTCGTAATGAAGATACCAATCTTCTTGCCCCTGTTTGCAAGGAGTTTACTTTCTTTATTTTCTTTCTTTAATAGTTAAATGAAAATAATATGAAGAACTGCCTATAAGTTTTATAAATCTCACACTGTGTGTGCACATACACATGAAGGAAAACATTAAATGTGTTTATGGAAATTGAGACAGTCATCGTACCATGAAAGGAAAGTGGATTTAAAGGTTAGAGGACAAACATTCTGAAGCCATCAGTCCTCCATAATGCAAGATTGAAAAGACAAACAGGCCAGAAAGTTCATACCTGAAAAATTGAAATATAATATAAATCTGATGAAATGCCATATCTCTAAATTCCATTAACCCTTCACCTAGAATGCTTTATTCAATATCAGAGAAATTATGCCTGATTGTTCACTATTACAGATGTGGAGTATATCCTGATAGATATCTAAACAGACAGAAAGAGATGATATTGTAGAGTAATCATTTCAAACAAGTCAGATATTTTTCTGTATTAATGTTTATAAATTAAGATAATGCCATTGCTTCACTGAAATGTTTTTTTCAATTTATTGGAAAACTCAATATTGTATATTCAGCAATTTAGCCCAAAATGATAATTGGTTTCAGGGGCAATCCTATCAACTTTTAATTAATTCTTTGGAAGTCTTGCAACAGAAGACAGAGCATAGAGTAATGCTATAAATGGGTTATATGACCCTCCCTTCATGCAAAGTAATACTTCAAAAGGAAATCTACACCAGTAATACCTCTAAACTTCAACTGAAGTAGTTTCAATCATCAAAAAGTTTAAAAGTTGAAATAGAAAATGTAATACATCTATTCCTTGCCATTGAACTGCTGTGAGAAGAAAAAGTCAACAATCACAATGAATTAATCAAATCTCGACTCCCAAGCTAACTCCGGAAGGAAAAGAATATGAGGATCTCAAATTCTTTTGAGAATATATATTGAATGAAGACTTGTCTGCAGTGCATAACTGCACTTCATTCATTCATGTTCACAAAAACACTAGAGACTTTTCCTCACCACATATATAATGTGCGTACATACCCACACTCATGTGAGCTCTGCCACACTTTAGACAATGGAAGATATGGCAATCAATCTATTATCTCAGTGTGAAGTACTGAGTTTAGAAGATGATACTGACTTGAGTGATATAAATCTAAAAGACAAACTATATATTCAGTATTTTGTTTGGTAGAAGAAACTTGCAAACACACATAAAAAAATCCTTAGAATAATTTTTCTTTTCGTTTGGAATTTTAAAACATAAGGGAGATTGGTTTTTACTTTAAACTGTGAATAAATTATCAGAGTTCTTTAATACTAAAAACTTTACTTTTACGTACTGGTCTCTTAAAACTCTACCAACTTAAAACTTGGAAGTTGTAAGACATGTGTACGAGCCGAGAACAGAGGAGAGAAGGGTCAGGTGCCTGGACAGTATTGCTTTACTTAGTAGTGTTACAGAACTGCACTATACCTTCTATGAGGAAAGATTTATTTGCTTTTAGTCTTCATTAAAATTGCTTGGCATATGTGGGGAGATTAGAAGTTGTTACTTCTGTAAAAGGAAGAAAAGTTAAAGAACATGGAGTGATTTTATTGCACCATGAGTGTTAGAGTTTTTATTCTTTTGTTTCTGCACAAGATCCCCAAATATTGGTGTACAGATACTGGCTCTACCGTTTTCCTATTAATGAGCAGTCACCTTTGAAAAATTGCATACTTATCAAAAAGACTGTGTTTATACACACACACACACACACACACACACACACACACACATATGTATATATATCTCTTCTGCCCAAAATATATACATCAAGGAAAGTAAAGTTTGTATAAATAATTTAATACTAAATTTCTTGGACATCATCAGATTAATGCCAGTTACCTGTGTGTTTCAAAATTATAAGAGGTGCTCAAAGTGGTGGTTGTTAGCTTCCGAACATTTATTAGTATGGCAAACTGCTAAAGTCTGTGAACATTTCTCTCTCTCTCTCTCTCAAAACCCTACAAAGGGCACCACCGGTGACACGCTTCCCTTCCCAGAGCCTTATCTCCTAGCAGCACATTCAGCTGCGGACTAAGCACTGATGGCAGGATAGCGCCGCCATGATCACCTTCAGACATGTGAGACTTTTGTGGGACATTTTACATTTAAACTCTAAGATTTATGTTTTCTAAAATTTCAATAAGATTGTGCATCTTTTCTCATATTTATTGATATTTCCATTTGATCTTATATCATGCTAATCTTACAGCATTATAAAGCATGTCTCCACTTTTTGTTTATGATCTTATGGTATGTTGGGCAAATTTTATGCCTTATATATGTCTATACTTTCCTTTCAAGGTTTCTGGTTTGCCAGTATTATCTAAGAAGATTTCTTTTACCACTTAATTGTAAAATGAGATTCTTGATTTCTCTTACTACTTGTAAGTTTTAAATTTTTAAAGAAAGGCAGTGGAGATGCTCAGAAATATAGGTAATTGCTGCTGTCTTAAAAAATACTGACAATGTCTTATGACAAAAGTGAAACCAATGATGGTCTTTGAAGAATACGTGGAATATAAGTGGATGGAGAGAAGTTTTAAGTATGTTTTTAACTTGGATACGTGCTTGAGAAAAACAGCAACTTTAGATCATGTTGTCTCGGAGAGACTGGTCACGCTAATCCTATGTAGTGAGAGATTTGAACATTTAAGTCACACATTAAGCCAGAGAATTACATGATTATTATGCAGATATAAATATACATGGTATCAATTATTTCATAACACACAGTAGTAATTATAGTGTTAAAGGATGGACATGACTGCGATCATCTGCTGTGATTGCTCCTGAGTAACTCTGCTTGGATTTCCTACAGGGTTTCCTGGCATACTTTTTTTTTTTTGACACTTTTATTTTAAAAGTAAAAGAACAAAAACATATTAACAAACAGACACAAAGTAGCACAAGAATAGTACAATCAAAACTGAGTTACAGACAAGGTGACAGGGAATCAACAATGGTTGTTGCATTCATATTGATAACTTTGAAGTGTATACTCAGGAAAACAGATATAGACATGCAAAATTGATCAAACAATTAATCATCAACTATTCCTTACAATAAAGTGACCTAAGTCGGTAGTACAACTATGTTAGATATGTTGCATATACATACATACTTACATACATACATACATAATTATCCCTTCCTTCCTTTATTTTATATAATTTTTTTAAGTGTAAAAGATAAAGAACTACATCAACAAAAAAGAAGAAAGCATTAACAAAGAGACACAAAGTAGCATAATAACAGTGTAATCAAAATTAAACTATAGACAAAGCAACAGGAAACCAACAATAGTTGTTGCATTGCATATTGATAACTTCAAAGTGTAACCTAGCACACTTTAAACAGAGGGAGTTGCTAGACCAGTATGTGGTGCTTTACAAGTACCAGCAATGTGACTGACTCTTTGTTACTAGCCTGAGTCCAACCAGGATACATTCTGTCTTGGATGAAGTCGCTTTTACCCTGACCACTTTATGAACTCCTGTCTTCTGCCCAAATCCTGTGTGTCTCTTTAGTTTTGCTGCCACTCAGAAACATGATTTGATCAGTCAAGTCCTCAGTAAACTGTACCGTATGAAAACCTGGATCTATCTGCTTCTTTCTTTGGTCTTAGGTAAACTTCAGGCCAGCTCTCATACATAAAGCCTGAGTTATTTCAGAATAGCCAAGCATTGGGATTCATGTGTCAACATAGTAAAACCATAAGAGAAGATTGTACATTCAACTGATTAATCTAGAAAGGTTTTAAAGGTAGTTTATTGATTGTGCTTTCTAGTAATGTTTTAAAGTCTCTGAAAGCAGGATTTTTAATGTTTTCTCTGGATAGGTTAGGTTACAATGCTGCAAGTTATGGAGAAATTTTTGCTGCTATTATAAAATAAATCTGAAACTCTTTTTATGTACAATTAGGAATTAAATTCTGGTTTTTCAAACATTTATCTTTTTTCCAAATTCCTTCTCTTAACAAAGCTAGCATAAATATGACTCCAAAAATTGTTTTTTCAGTTGTCTCTTTATTTCCAAGTTGACTAACTTCTGTAATGAAAAACTCAAAGTATTTATCATATTAAAGGTGATTTCATGCCATCATCTTCACATGAGAAGAATAATATATTTAGTTGTCCCATAAATGTGTATTCATAGGCACATAAAAGAATTGCTTTTACAATACATTAATTTTTTCTGTCTTGCCATATAAAGTATTGCATTTCATTACAGTACCTTACATTTGCATATCATTTTAGATTTCAAAGAACTTTGTATATTTTACCTTACTATGTTAAACTCATCATGTCATAATGGGGCCAGTGTGAGTTATTTTAAATGAATTTCTACTTTAGTTGCTGTGTTCTTTTAATTGTTCGTATGGGGTTAAAATATGACTTTCAGTGTTATTATGCTAAGTCAGATATAGGATACACATTTGCACACATGTATTCTAAATTCTGTAAAGTCAAATTATACAACTCTTATTTTATACCTACAGCTTTACAGTCCCTAGTAAAGAAGGCAAATGGTGCAGCCTCTTTGAGATAACTCTGTTTGTAAAACCTAAATCTCCCTGAATTTTATTTTCTGCCTTATTGCATGCAATTTGCTTCTTCTCCTATATATTTTTTCACACCATTACTCCTTTTCAAGTTTAATCCATTAAATGTTTTGTAGAATTTTCTTCCAATGTAATAGCCTTGCACATTTAGAATACAAATTGCTCACCACACCCACTTTCCTTACCACCTACTGGGCTTTTAAAAGTTGTTTACATGTGACACTAATGCTTTTTTAGTTGAATCAGGTATGTAACTAGATTGGTTCTCTAAATGGTTTCATGGTCCCCTAAATACAAGATCCATAATTTTTCTGGTGTGGAGAGCCCTGTGACAGTTCTTAGAGAGAGGGTAGATCTCCTGTTCTGGCCACTCCAATCCTAGATAATTACATGACTACACATAATTAGAAAATACGATTTTTATTCTTCAGGGCAACATTCAGGTGACTTTATACCCTTGGGCTCCAGTTTTAAAAGACTTTATAACTGAGACTTTGTAGAACCCTTTTGTAATTATTAAGTTACTTAGGAGCTCCTTATTTGCAGTCTGCTTTCCCACCTGAGGCCCTCCCTTCTTTGTGATTTAGGAGAGTTACAAGCCTCATCCAAAATTCTCTTTTACTTTCCTCTTCTTTCACTTTCTGTTTGAAAAAATTCCAAGCGTTTATTTTATAAAATTTTACACTAATTCGGTGTTACAGTATTGGGGAAATTCAATGTACAGTATGTTTCACACTTTACTGACCTGGAGAAGATTAGTACAAATTAAATTTCACATTAAGCAGCCTAAAGCCATGCAAAAGAAAGTATGCTCCAGGGTATTTGGTTAATTGTGCTAAAAATATATTCATGCCATTTGTGGAGGGCATAAATGTAACAAAAGTACTTTTTAAATAAAATACGAGTAGTTTATGGTAGTTTAAATCTTTCTGTTGTCCCATTCAATTGCAGATATTAACAAGAATGACTATTTTGATCTTTTGCAAACTTAATGGTTTATTGTGCACCGAGCTATAATCATTTTATTACTTTGTATGTGTTTGAGAAAGATCTATCTAGTAAA
This sequence comes from Dinomys branickii, assembly GCA_004027595.1. Lineage (NCBI taxonomy): Eukaryota > Metazoa > Chordata > Mammalia > Rodentia > Dinomyidae > Dinomys > Dinomys branickii. Next base: position 17,564 of record PVLD010007748.1, read on the forward strand.
ATTAACTTTATTTATGTTTGTGTTTAAAGTCTTTGTTGCTGTCATTTTGTTACCTTTTAATGATTCAGTATAGGCATAAACTCAAGAAAATAAACATAATTAAGTCAAAAATATATGAATTACATGACTCCTATTCCTTAATGACTTGGAACATAAAGTCGTTCTGCTTTTATTTGCTCCACCTTGTAAATTTAATGATTAAAAACAGAGCACTATTAAGTTGTTTACCATGGATATATGTGCGTGTCTCTGAGGAGAAGGTTCAAGAATTTCATTTATTTTGCAAAAGGTCTGTATCTCTAAATATTGCCATATTGCATGTTAAGTATTTTCAGGTACTAGAGCATACTTTAAGGATACTGTGAAATAGTTGTTATGTTCAGTTTTTGTTTTGAGTCATTCCTATCTGCTTCTTAATGTTTCATATAAATACTGGAAATGCCCTAAGATATCTCTCAACTAGTCATGCTGAGGTTTGACTTTTTCTCTTGCTTGAGATTTATCAGTGATTATATTGAAAACAATATAAATCATGATTAAAGACACTGAATATCTTCAATCTAAAATCAACATATTTCATCATTCAATATCCCTTTGGTGTGTATAGCTGTCTTCTCTTTTTCCCACTATTTAAATTTGCCTGTAGATCATTAGCCATAATAGTTCACCTTACTCATTATTTTACTCCCTTTTGGTGTTTTTAACCCAGTCTGTGACCAGGATGATACCTCCCTTTTGTGCTCTCTATCTTGGCTGTTTAATTTAGGATTTGAATTGTTAATATGTCTTGATTATTACAAGCTCTCACTCCTTGGATTCCATTTCTGAGGCTGGAAATAGACAGCCCACTCAGTGAAAAGAAAATCACTGGTCCATTTGAATGCTAATTACTACACAAGTCCTGTATACTGTATCAAAACTTAGCATAAACATGGTCATCAGGGGAGGCGGAAAAAAACCATTAAAATGCTCCCCAGGAGACTGAGCTCATTAGAACCTACACTGATATCCAGCAAAGAAGGAAAAGGGTTGCATAGCTGGACCAGATTCTTTTAGGATGTGCAAATCATATACTTTCTAAGTATGAATCTGTGTGTGTTCTCCATCCCAACAAGGAAGAAGAAGAAATTGTAAAGCTTCTCAAAGTGCAAAAGCTGAAGTGGACAAAGGGTGGGTTGCTGAATAGAGAACACTGTACAGAGTGAAATCCCCTTCAGTTTGTATGAAATACTTTTTCTTTCATAGAAAAAGAAAACTACTATTCTCAATTTTACATCAAAGGATTTTTTAAATAGTCAAAAGTGGTTGTTATTAACAAACCACTTCTTTGAACTGCCTGGTATCTATAATGTACTGAAACATAAATGAACAGTTCTAGCTCATCTATATTGCATCTTGCAATTTGAAACAAGTAGGTTTTTAGCAATTTGTTCATTACTACCTTTCAAAAAGTATTTTAAAAGTTTTAATCACAAAAAGTTTTAATTAGCACATAAAATAAAATTTTCATTCAAGGGAGAGAAGCAGAGAGATGTCACATCAACCAGGCAGAAAAAGACACAAACGTAGAATATCACCAAGCCAAATTCTCCTCCACTTTGATTTGTGCTTTGTTATTTTATTCAATGTTAATTTATATGTAAGATAGTGTTTCAAATATAATTAGATCTATACCAGTTTACCTGTCATTTAATCTATGCTTTTATCAATTACTTTTAAACTTTGCATACAACTGATTGCCTGTAATGCTGATAAAACTCAGAATCCTGGACTGCTGTGCTATTGGGATCTACATATTCAAGGAGCACTCCGTGGGTTCATAATATGGATAGGACCACGGTACTTCAAATAAGTAGCATAAATTAAATAGTGTTCTTTGTGTTCATTCCCAGTGAATACATTCACCTGTGTCCACTGGGAGATCTGGATAATATGTTTTCGGGACTAGGTTTTTATTTTAAATCAGAAGGAATATTTCTAATATTTCTGTCTGAAATAACTGTATCTTCTCACATTAATTAGATTTCATCATATTTTAGAGGTGTTTGCCAAGTAATGTTTAGTTTTGCCATCGTACACCTCTTGTTTCCTCACACACCTATTAAAGAATGCAGTCATGATACAAATACTGTAACACTCAGCCCAGCTAAACAGGTGGAAACATGATGCACTAGTCTGTGCTCGTATAACAAAAGCAAGTACCGGAGGCTGTCTAACTTATAAATACTGGCAATTTCCTTCTCACAGTTCTGGAGTTTAGGATGGCCAACCTCAAAGCCCCGACGTGGTCAGTGTTAGTGAGGCCCTAGTCTCTGTTTCCAAGATGGTGCTCCGAATCTTGTGTCATCCCGCAGTGTAAAGGATGGAAGGGCATGGGGCAACGAGTCTGTCACCTCTCCTTTACAAGGTCACCGAACTCATTTGGAAGGGTTCTGTCCTCTTGATTTAATCAGCTCCTGAAGGGCTTCCCTTTCATCGCTGTCACACTGACTTTTAAGTTGAACACGTAAGTTTTGGGAGACAGTCCAACCATAGTAGATGGTGCCCTCGTCCAAGCAGTTCCAGGTTGCAAGAAGTCCAGTTTCCCCAGAATCATGCTTCCTTCACAAACATGTATTGGGGACCTAAAATAAAACTTTTCAGACAATGTGTTACGCACTTGGTATTCAAAATTGTGCCCTAGGGAGGACTGAATATCTTGTCTTTTACTTTTCACCTTAAAAAGATTAGCTGCAACATGATAAAAGAAATTTTTTCCCTGGAAAATAATAAGAAAATAATATTTATCTATTTTTTCAGCTTGTGTGCAGTTAAAATGACAATTGTAATTTATATATTTCTGTTTCTTTGAAAGTGCATATTTGAACCTCAGGACAAAGCAAACTTAATCTATTAAGAAAACAATCAATATTTTAGGAAAGAAAACTTAGCATAAAAATACATTTTGAACAACTATCCATTGACTAAGGAATAATTATGTGGCAGTGCTCATAAGGAGCCTAAGCTGTGTTTACTCTCAGACTCACATGTGTTCCGGCATAATTTGGTGAACTAGTGAACACTAGCCAAGGTTGTGTTTACATGGAAGATCAAAAAGTCTCCTAGAAAAATAAAAATTCATCCTAGGGGAAAAGAAGGCCAAGATGGTTAAGTGTGGTTGATGGATTGTTGGCAAATATTAAACAGAAGGAAGGAATGATTTTGACCATGATTGGTGTCTTTGAGATTGTTACATAGCATTATCTCAAACTCGTTGGTGTTGTTTTGTTTATGTTTGTTTGGTTGTTCGTATGTTTTTGTTCTTTTATCTTTAGAAAACAGATAAGGCTGGTGCATGGATTAAAAAGTGCTAGTTAGAAAAGCTGTTGCTTTTTAATTGTTAGGAGAGGTACAGAGTGTGAGGCATTGGCAGCCCTTGGGCTGGCCGCACCATTTGGACGTGAGATTGGTGGAAATCACTATGTAAATGTCACCAAGAAAGTTGGCAGCAGCACTGGTGACCTTGGCACTGGGAAAGCTGTAGACTTTGGCAATACCAACGGGGTGGCTGGAGTCTCTTCATGGTATCATTGGAAAATGATACCATAAGAGGGTAAAGAGAAGGTCAAGAACAATTTCTGAGTTTCTTTCTTAAATAAATGTTTACACAGATTTCCAAAGCAGGTAATCATGAATAATAAACAACTTAAAGGAGGACAAAATTTCATTTTCATACAAATTGTATTTGAGCTATTTCACACATAAATTGCAATTAGATGCTCATGTATGAGACACAGAAAAAGGAATCATATATCCACTTTGGAAGTCGTCAGTACTGAAAGTGTAGAAGGCAGTTAAATAATTAAGATAGATAGTCTATGAAATTGTACAATGTTAAAAGTATATAAGTGCCAAAAATGTAAAACAGAGGATTGAGCAATATTATTTAATACCTATCTTGGTGGATTAAGTAAATCTGAGATGAGTTTGAAGGCTGACAATACTTAATAGGTAGCCTGGGGTTACCCAGTAAAGGGGAATGCAGGGAAACGACACAGAATGTAAGGAAAGCAGAGATTAGTAAATTGACAGTATGCATTTTGTTATGGTTTGTGTCTGAGTGTTCCCCCAAAGCCTCATGCAGTCAGAGATTTTAGAGTGTATGACTGATTGATGATCCAAACTGGGATTATGGGTGTGAGTGCCACACCCGCCCTGGTGCAGATAGTTTCCACCTGTAAGGGAGAGGAAGAGGCCGCTTGCTGCTGCTCCTCCTCCCTTTGTGCTCTTGGTGCTTTTGCCATCTTCCATCACCATGAACGGTTGCCCTCTGCCATGTGCCCCTCTGTCTTGGAGCCAGCCAAGTATGAACTGAAACCTCTACAAACAGTGATCTAAATAAATCTTTCCTTGCTTAAATTTGGGCTTTGGGTACTTTGTCTCAGCAATGAGAGAAAAGCAACCAAGACACATTTAAAGAGTAAAGGGATGCTTAGCATTGTGTGAAGGTAAGGGCAAGTATTGTTGAAGGAATAGTAGGAGATGAGGTTGGAGATTTGAGCAGAGCCAAAGTCATAAAATTCTGCTCACCCTGTGTCTGGGAACACATGAAATGGAGACCATAATAAAGTTTAAAATGGGTAGGAGATACTTATGGGACAACTGAAGAGGTTTGGGCTGATGAATTAGATAGATAGAACAGTTTGGAAACTAGTGGCCAAGAGAATATTGGCAGAGGGAAAAGAACATCAAATAATGGTACAAATGAATGAGAGAGCACATGTCTCAAAAAGAACAGAATGACTCCACACAACACCATTATGATTGGTGTCTTTAATTAGAAATTTGATGCTTTATTCAGCATTAGTTTTTTGCATTACTTTTGGCTTTTAGACTTGCATTGGATATTTACTCCAAGAAAAAGAAATGAATTGAAAAGAGGGTTGTGGATGCTCCTGTTGCTGAGGTCGGAGAATGGGTGAATTACCCTAAGGGAGAAACATAAGGGGAAGACCTTTGAGGGACTGCAAGGCACGGGATGGGAAGCTGCTGGAGTAGCAGTTTCTCCAGGAAGTTTGGTGTGAGAGAATGGAGTAGGTAGCTTAGTGGAAAGGTATGTATCAATGGAGCTTAAAAGTGCCTCTTTTATACAGGATGTAAATCTAATTCCAATTATATTATGTAATTTTGTTTTGTTTTCTTTTAGGTAAGGATAAGAGGTTTTTGTAAAAGATTTAAGTACAGAGGGTAAGTCTAAACCATGGGAATAAGGAGATACAGTAACACAAAATCATCAAGGTTATGCACACAGGAAAAACAATGGAATATTTCAAGGTGTGTGTGTGTGGTTTATTTCACTTAAGATCATGATCTTGAAATGCATCCACTTACCTAAAAATGTCTCAGATTTATCATTTGTGGCAAAGTAATTCTCCATTGAATATAAATGCCATGTATTCTTATCCATTTATCTGTTGATGAGCATATGGGCTGTTTCCAAGATTATCTATTACAAATTGTACTAGAAGTGATGCGAGGAGGGAGAGAGAAGGAAGGAATGGATAAAAGATTTAAAGAAAAAAAATTCAAGGAAAAAAATGGAAATAGAGTCTTTGTAAATGAGGGGGAAGGATTGGAGGGAAGGGAGGTGAAGGGGATAAAAAAAGACACCGATTAACCTATAACCCCTATAATAACCAAGGTTTGTCCAAAACATAAAAATGTCCGTTTATGAATATACACTAAGTACCCAGTGATTTATATTATTGTTAACGTACTGAATTCCCATAATAGTCTTATGAGGTAAGTTTAATCATTTCCATTTTGTAGATGGATCTTAGGCACCATGAATTATAAATTGAGTCTGAAGGGACATCCATGCTTGCTCTTGTCCTGCCCTTGAGGCAGATTGGAATGTGAACACTCCCTACTCTTTTCTGATCACAGCTGGAAGGCCTGGGGCTGATGATGCTGTAGTGCTCCCAGGGCAAGATAAGGCCTGCAGGAAGGTAGGGAAACTGCAGTTTCCTCATTCTTGTCCTTGTCTTGGTTTTCACCAGTCCACCGTAGTCACTATTACTGTCCCTCAAAATTCCCCTGCCCTTTACTCATTGTCTTTGACTTGGATGCAATGCATGAATAGCAAGGGAAACTATTTAGTGGCCAAGAGAATATTGGCAGAGGGTGGTTCATGGTCCTTTGTTGCCTAAGAACAACTGGTCATCCCAGATCCTTGCCTGCACCTCTAATTTGTCTCCTGCTTTCTTTCCTTTCCTACCGTATGAGGTAATGCTGGGCAGGAGATTGGGGACTCAATGCAGGGATGCTTCATAACTTGCGCTGTGGGAAGCATTCTCAATAGAAGGAGGATCTACAGGCCACAGAGCTTATGGAATCAGTGTAAGACCCTACTGCTTGCAAACACTCGATCTCATTGGAAGTCAAACCCATTCTGCTCTGAACATGCTTTTCCTTATCATGCTCCATCACCTTTGATAAGAAAGAAGGAAAGCATGGTGGCTGATTAACTCACGTATCTGCACATAGGTTTGTACCCAACAAATTCATACTGTGAAATGCTGACATCTTTTAGTTAAGCAGTCTTAAAATTTCAGTATGTATTATAATTAGCTTGAAATTCCAGATCATCCATCTCAAAATTAAAGGAGAGCATGACTGTCCACAGATTCATCCTGCACAATTACAGAAAATAGCTCTGTGACACAGCCCCACAGATACAGACGTGTGGTGGTCTATAAATATCAGCCCACACATCAATTCCACATGAATATTCTGAATTCTGTATACCACTGAGACTTCTGATGGCCTTCTTTCATAATCTTATTTTTCCCTTATATATCACTTCCATGTGTGTGAACACTTGTTAAAACTAATAGCAAATAACTTGTCATCTAACCCTTTACTGACAACTATATATCTTTATGAGATGATAGCAATCTACATTATACCCTTCTCACTCATCTCTATTATATATTTACTGGTACTTGTAGGTCTATAATATCTAACTGCATATCCTCAGATGCTTCTAGATGATACATGATTTATGAGACTAAAAACCACTTCCCACAGAAAGAAATCTATCTAATTAGGTGGAAATGTGAAAAAGGAAGTGTGCTTTCAGAGCTCAGTGCTTACTCACACTAGACACTTTCCTGAATTGAACAAATCAGGCAGGGGCAGAATTTGGTAACAATTGTATCCCTGAAAGAAATACTGAAATCAGACCACAAGAGAAAACTGTGAACTAGACAGCCTTAAAAGCCATTCTGATGGTAAGAATATAGTGGATAAGGAATCTAACCACCACTGAGACCTTTCAGAGGCTGGCATTCTATTTTGGGTTTTGTGTTAGCAAACAAACCTACACTGTTTTTCACCTTGCAAATCTCTTTCAGCCTCACTGAGTTTTAAAGTCTTAAATCAAGATTTTGCCAGGATGAGCTGATTCTTGTAAGAATGATAACCTGCAGATAAGGAAAAATGAAATTTAGTTACCTCTTGAAATGACTTAGACTCACACTAGGAATGGAAATGTCAATCAATGGGTCTCGAGTAAAGGCTAAATCCAAACTTCTGTGTGATTCCTAAGACTAGATATTTTTCTTATTATTGCTTTAATTATATTTATATATTCTTCTCCAGATGTAAAGAAAGCATCAAAGGAACAAATGCTGGTGGCTGACTACATCGTTAATTTGATCTACAACAAGAAAATTTGATTCTAAATCTAGAGTATTTATACTTTATAAATCAAGTCAGACATTAAGGGTACTACTGGGTTGTCTGTGTTTTGCTTTGGTTGTTGCTTTCTTGTGAAGTTGAAGAGACGAGGTGGTTCCAGAGGGTTTTGTAGTCAGTGGGGAGAAACAACAAACACATTATTCATGTGATCGTATTTTAGTATGAAAACATCTCTGACCATTAGATTCTGAAATATTTTAATGTAATGAGTGTCAAAATTGCCTTGCATATATTATATCTGAATGAGAAATATAACTGAAGCTTTTCTCTCTGTATAAGGAATAGGGATTTCTCTACCACCATCTTACTAAAATGATATCAATTGTATTTGCATGTGTCCTGGCCTGGATAAAAAATTTTACTCTATAAATATGGATTTCTAGCCCAGTGTAGAAACTCATGCCTATCATCCCAGCACTCAGGAGGCTGAGGCAGGAGGATTGTTGTGCATTTGAGGCCAGCCTGGGCTACAAAGTGAGGCCCTATCTCAAAAAGACCAAAATAAATAAATAAATAAGAATTTCTAAATAAAAGTAAAATCTGGGTCATGAAAACTTTTGATTAATGATTATTTACTTTGTAACCTGAAGACATCAGGCTTTTTTCATAAAATATTTATTTCTTCCTACAGCAGAAACTACCAGTTGTTTTCCATAATACATCTTCTCCTTCATTTTAGTAATAGATCCTCCTGAATCATAAATGAATGAAGACATTAGAAAAGTATGGCTTAATCTCAGCAATTTGTAACACAAGAGTAATCTAAATGCCTATTCTATTATGTTTTTATCTGATGTTTATACGAAAGGAGTTGTAATAAAGCACATGACAACGCGTAACACGATGAGACAATTTGCCTCCTTTGGAAGCAACTGAGGGTAGTAAGTGCGGTCCATTTCATTTTTGACACTATAAGATCCATTTTCCACTGTATTTGCAAGTTGAGGTATCAGTTAGGTAAGGAGATGACTTCAGTATACATCTAGAGACCCGGGAAGCAGAGTGAACTGTACTTATTGTTGGAATTATAAATGCAGAGTCACTGTACACAGATGCTATGCAAAGCAATAAATTGATTGAAGATTACCTGGGAGGAGGTAGCATGTGGAAGAGAAAACCTACAGTTTCATTCTGTGGCATTACGATATTTACTTTTGGCTAAAGGAGGGGTGAGAGAGACAAATAATGGAGACCGCTGAAGAAGACAGAATCTGGGAAGGTGTGATCTTTTGAAAACTAGTGAGATAAGAAAAAAAGTTTTGGTGAGAAAGCATTGAATGTCACTGAGAAGTTAAATGCAGAAAGTGCTAAACAAGAGCTTTGGGTTTGGAAACGTGAATGTGGCTGATGATCATGAAATAAGTGGTTTTGAAGGAATGGAAGTCACTGAAAACAAATTGGAGTGAGTTAGAAATTAGGAGAAAGTAAAACAGTAAAGGCGACTACTATTGATCATTGCTTCAAAAAGTTTTTCTTCAAATGAGGATTAAAGATATGGGATTTTTGTGTTTGTTTTTTTCTGAATACGTCTATTTGTTTTTTTTTTATTTTAAAGAGAAAAAACAACAACAAAATAACAACAATGAAGACAAAAACAAAATAATACAAAAACAATGTAAAGATACAGGATTTCTAAACAAGATGATAGGAATTAACAATGATTGTTAATTACATGTTATTACCTTCAGTGAAGTTGCTCAGGTTACCAGATGTAAGAATGCAAGATTGATCAAACAATTAAAGGCAATAACAAGTAATAAAAAAGTTTGAACTGATACAGAATTTCATATAACAAGAGGGTAGGAATTCAACCACAATGTTTGTTATATTGCGTATTGCTCTCTTCAACTCAGTTGTTACAATTACCAGATATAAGCATGCAGAATTGGTCAAGAAAAAAAAATTAGGAGATTGTGATGAGGGAATTACATCAACACTTAAGAGTTGCATAGCACACACAAATGCAGGTCCTGTCCCACATCTGCTTATAGATGTTAACTCATTGCATACTGCACTACTTGGTGGATACATTAGTGTTGCCCTTGTTGGACACAATAGAGGATATAGTTCAGAAGAAGAGAGGTTTATTTTCACTTACTTTTTAAAGGATAGTAGCTGCATGCAAGGAAGAATTATCATGGTAGAAATGTATGGTGGAGGCCAGTACTTAGTCCATGGCAATCAGAAAGATCAAGTAAGCATTCCCAGAGAGGAAGAGATGAGGAACCAGATATGGACCTCTGGGGCCGCCTCCATGACCTACCCAGACTCACCAAGAAGTTTGTTCTACCAATTCCAAGGTGGAACCCAACCCAATCAAATTGACACTCCACTCTAATTGCTACATCCCACCTCTTGTCCCAAACATATCTTAAGCCATATTTATTGGTCTTATGAACAAATAAGTTAATAATTCTCTGGAACATTGTATGCAACAATCTTAAGTATAACCAAAAGACAGTCTTTCCCAGTCTCAAAAGTACCAGCATATTTCAAAAGTCTAAGCCTAAGGCTCAAAGCAAACTCATGGCTGTGAACTCTTTAACAATTGAAGAGAATGTTAAAACTTGCAGCATAAAATGGAATATCATAAACATTACTCTTCCAAAGTGGAAGAAAGACAGACAGAAAATAATTGAACCAGCAAAATAGAAATCCAGCAGTGCAAATGGTAAGTCTTGTAGCTCTATATCAACATCTGGGGAACATGGTGGTGAAATGCGAGCTTTAAAGGGCTTGGTTGGTCTGAACTCTATGGCCTTCCTGGTTGCAGTTCTCTTGGTTTCCGTCTTGGGCTGGCCCCACTCATGGATTGCATCTTTCCTCACCTGATGTACCACTTTTCTCATATCCCTGAGTTTGTGGTGTCTTCATTGTTTTCGTGTGCACCGCTTCAGGAACTGCCTTCTAAAGGGCTCCTTGCCTGGTCTGCCAGGCTTTCACTTGAAGTTTTGGCAGCAGCCTCTCTGAGCCCAGCAGCGCATGGGCGATACTAATGTTGCCTATCAGCTCTGTTAGTATCTGAGCCCCCTTAGGTCATGGCAGTAGTAGCCTCTGAGTGCCTTGATAGCTTTGCATGGGAAAGGAATCCCAGGGAACCAATTCTCTGGGCAGCCCTGCACTAGCCATGGATTCATGGGATAGGTTTTCTGAAAGTTTTATATTTTTGCACCACTGAGATTGTGATGAGTGGAGTCTTGTTGATTACTGAGATCACTTTAAGTGATCTTTCTTCTTATCTCTGTATAAAGTACTTGATTTCTTTTTAATGGCACTGATATTCAATAGCCATACCTCCCTTGGCCCCAACTTTGCTTGTGGTTCTTTAGGTCAGAATCATATCAAAATTTTCTGCTCTGTCTTTTGCCTCCAGTTCTCACTATAAATCTGGGTAAAATTAGTCAACAGTATCCATGCCAAACCTGAATGTTGAACTATCTTAAAATTTTCCCTACCAGATTAATTAGTCATCTGCCCTTAATCATAGTGCCTTTTAGTGTCTAAGGACATGATCAAAATTTAGATAAATGTTTTGCCAGAATATAATACACATGTCAACTAGTTTAACTGCCGATGATTACCAGCTGAAACTTCTTTTATTTTCTGTGTCTTTTTGAGATGGGGTCTTACTCTACAGTTCAGGCTGGCCTTGAAGTTACCTTTTAACCTGGGGCGCCCTTGAACTCACAGCAATCCTTCTGCCTCAGCCTCCTAAGTGCTGGGATTACAGGCATGCACCACCACTCCTGGAATCCACTGAAACTACTTGAACCTGGTCTTTTCTCTTCACATTTCTATCAATATTCTGGTCTTCTGTGCTCTGACTAGTAGTATGCATCAAGAAGTTCTAACAACATTCTAGAGCTTCTACAAGCTAATACTCCAAACTATTTCAAACTTCTGCTGTTAACCAGTTTCAAAGCTTCCAAAACACATGGTCAGGTAAAGTCACAAAATGACCCCACTTATTGTACTAATATTTTTGTTTTAACTTTTCCATTGCTGGACACAGTGCTTGACCACAATTTTAAAAGGGAGAGGTTTAATTAGGCTCATATTTTAAGGATATTCTGTTCATGGTCAGCTAAATCCAAGGCAGAAACATCACAGTGAATGGATGCCTAAGCAAAGCTGCTTAGATTGTAGCGTCTAAGAAACAGACTTGGGGAGCTCTACCAGAGAGGTAAGGGTGAAGTACTGGATACAGATTACAAGGCCACACCTCCACGACCCACCTTGCATACCTACAAGTGTGCTCCTCCTCTCTTTCAGGGATGATCTCAAGGCCAATCAAGTTGACACTCTAACTGCCACAGTAGCTATATTTCCCATATTACAGACAAGCAGACCGAGGCACTGAGCATTCAAATAAGTTTTTAAAAATCTTGAACTATTATGTAGCATTTAATTAAGGAGCACTGTTGCGACAAAATACCCGGTACCCACAAGATAAGGGAAGAAATTTTTATTTTGGCTCACAGTTTGGAGAGGTTTCAATCCGTAGTTGGTTGGCTCTAAGGCAGGTGTAATGGCAGTGGGATATCGCACAAGAGAAACACTTCATGGCAGAGCAAGCAGAAGGCAGCAGGCAGGGAGAACAGCAGGAAGCTTCCTTTCCCTTTTATCCCGTCCAGGCTATTAGCCTTTCAGGTGGTGCTACCCAAACCCAAAATGGGCCTTCCCCTTATCTATACCCAGAAGTATGATAAACCAATTAGTGGACTAATCTTTAATTCCAGTGTTATAGGTTGTATCCATGTTCACACACACTAGATCCAGCCAGCTCCAAAAACCCTACCTATGACTGCATGAGGTTTGGAGAGACATACAAACCATAACATGGCAGTTCCAAGATTCAAATCCAGGACGTTTATTACTCTAGAGTTCGTTTTTAAAGACAACTTGGCTTCTTGGACACCTACCTCTCTATTCCATTGCCTTTTAGTTGACATAGACTACATATATAGCTAACTAGTGAAACTTCAAAGATGATGATTTCAAAATAAAGTACAGTCAGATCTAGCCCTGCTAGGACTGATCTGTAATCCTTTACCTTCGCAATTCTGATCATCTTTTCTTTGGGGGACGTCACTCTTTAGGACTTTAATTAGTTTGAGTATGTTTGTAAATGTTAAAGAAAAATTCTTAATCAATTGTCAGTCTGAGGTTATGGCCTAATTATTCTTCTAATAACTAACAGGAAGGAAGGAGACAGTGAAGTTAAATATTGATTTGTCTTCAGAGAGGAGACTGATCAAGCATTGGATACTAGCCATGGGGAATGTCAAATTACAATTAAAATGGAACTGCTGATATAGATGCTTATCAATCTTATATAAAACATTATTTTCTGCTGCTTTGGACTGGGAAACAATGTTTTTCCTGAGTGTAAAAATTCATTTTTGCCAACTCAAAAATAAGCATGAGTAATATCCTGTTAGAATTTGTATTGACAAATATCATGTCCATGAGTGTTTCCATGCATGAAGTACATTTCCAATGCCCTAGCACATGGCTATGGAAGGCACATTACTCATTTTTATTGAATAAATTCTACCACTTAATAGCTGCATAGCCTTGGCCAAGTTAGTTGATCTCAGTGTCTCTTTTGTTCTCTCTAAAATGGAATGATAATGAGTATCTACCTACTGGATGTAAGGCACAGTTAGCATTCTAAATTTACACTGAATAGACAAAAGGTGGCTGCTTATGGTCTTTGCAACTCCCCATGCCCCCCATCACAAGAGACTGATTTTTCTGTCACATTCCCACATAGGTATGGCTTAATCTGCAAAACTCTAAGTCTCTCTTTCTTTAAATTATCTACTAACCTGAAGCAGTTTTTCTAAAGCATTCTTAATATCTTGCTTCATCTCCAAGGTCAGATAATAAGAGGAATAGGTCACTGCTCAATCTAGAGTGTGTTTGCCCAGCACACATAAGACTATAGTTTTGATCCATAGCACCAAAAACAACAGGAGAGGGGAGGGAGGGAGGGAGGGAGGGAGAGAGAGAGAGAGAGAGAGAGAGAGAGAGAGAGAGAGAGAGAGAGAGAGAGAGAAATTTAGCTCACTCTTAACATTCAGATTAAGTCTCATTTGTCATATCTGGATTTTAAGAACCTCTCAATATTTGGATCACCCTATTTAATTATCTTTACCTCTTTGTACTCAGTTAGGTGTTCTCAGTTTCTTACATGTTCTGGCCACGCCTCCGGTTTGTACATACTGTTCTCAAAGGTGTCCTGGAAACTCCTTGAGTGTGGTGCCTATTCCTCCCACTTTTTACAAGACAAAGTTCAAACTTCACATTCATGCTCTACTAGTCATGCATGAAATCCACCTTTATTCCAAGCTCCTCTTGCTGTACTTCCTGAACTCAAGGACAACTAGAGACTTAAAAGCACTGTTTTCTGAGTTCCTTAGGGCTAGCATTTGAGAAGCAAATTAGGCTCTGCCTGTTGGAAACACTTGCACAAGCCTGGAATGATATCGGAGGGGTGCATGGGAGATAGACTGCTCAAGAGCAAGTGGTAGGTGAGGAGCTAATGAGAGCTGTTAATGATTACTCTTAGTTCTGTGTCTTGGAGTGATTTCTCCTACTCTACTTTCAAGGTTTCGTATAATGGTGGGGGAAATTTCATGATCATTGACAGACTTTTATGATGCCTACAACAATGACCTTCATGTCTGTATCTCACCTGTGTTTCTGTGGATTAGGGCTCGTTCCTGGAAACAGTCAAAATAATTCTATTCACTTCTGAATTTTCTTACAAATGCTCAAGTTTTATTGTGCATGACTTTTCCTTCCCACAACAGGTCAATGGTTGATTTAAATGAAGAGGAACTGTCAGAAACGACTTCCAAACTCATATTCTGGCGCTGTTCTCCATTATCATTCTTTTCTCTTCTCCATAAGTAGTTTCTGCGCTAGAATACTGCCATTCCTCACACATTTCAGGTACTTATATAATTGGTGAATCTATTTATTCTGTCTTCTGTGACTAACATTAACCCTCTCACTTACCTGGGAAATTTCTACTTCCCTTTCCTGCTTTGTAAACAAAGCCTTCCTAGACATCTGAGGCTAAATTAATTACCCACTGCTCTGGAATTGAACAGCAACTTCTACATTATTTCTAATAGGCTGTGGTAGATTAATTAATGGTCAGTTTAAGTGGGACCACCCAACTCAGCTGAGTCAGCATTGTTGTGGGCTGGGAAGACCCACCTGAGGACTGTTGCCAGAATGGCACAAAAGGAGAATGGGAGGGAGACCACTGCGTGCTGCTGGTTTCCAAGAAGAAGCTTTGTTGTGGCTGGTTTTCCTGATATAAAGCCCACTATTCTTATCTGAGAAGGGGTTCAGGGCCTCACTGTCGCTGGACTTGGCATCTGTTTTCTTCAGGGAAACTCTGGTATTCCCCTTTGTCTTGAGCATTGCTTCCTGGCTCCAGTGCAGACCCTTCTGGCACACATTCTTCACCTTATAGTGAGGAACTTCTAGCTTCCACCACTGTTCCTTGGCCTTTCTGGTGCAGATTATCGATGTTAACTTGCTTGAGACATTGCCATGGGCTCTAGGCCTTTGGCTGTACTCACGCAAAACATGGCTTGGGATCCAGACTCTTGACTGAATTCTTTGAGTCTCTAGCATGTAAGCAGATCTCTCGCCTTCTTCTGATTAACTTTTTGAGTGACTGTTAAAAGATAGTCCTATAAATTTGTGTGTCCTGTATTAAATCTATTCCCTTGTAAGCCCTGACTACAACATAGAGCAACAGTGATTACACTGAGTTCAGATTATGTGTTTCAAGATCAACCTCATCTGAAGCTTAGCTCCAGTCAAATAAGATGAGAGCCTCATATGTTTTTTCCATGCTATGCCTTAGATCTGGAAAGTTTTGCCTACTTTCTATTATTTTCAAAGACTTATTTCATATCACAGATATTGTTGGAAACTTTGTCACTGAGTTAAGCAACAGTGATGTTATCACTTTCATCGTGACTCTCAAACTGCAGAGCCACTGAGTTTTATATTTGGAAGAGAAAATAAATATTGGTGCAAACTATTTATACATCAGGACATTTCAAAATTATACTCAGACAATAGTTGCTGTTGAATTATATTGTTTCCAAACTAATTCCAAGAATGTTGACTCCTACCTAGTTTCATAGAGTCTAGCCCCTTAGTTCATGCAAATGGTATCATTACTAATAATAGAATATTTTTGTGGAATAGTAACTTTTAATGTTTGACATCTGTTACTTAAACCTTGCAAGAATATTATAATTCATTGGATAAAACAACGTAATCTTTTTAAGTACAGGAAACATGTAAAATTACTTATTTTTCAATAAAATTTGAGCACCTCCAATTTTTCATTATGTGTCACAGGATATAACGTGGACAAGACAGAGGGTCCCTGTCTTTGTGAAGCTTAATTCTTGGTGAGGAAAAATATGGACAGTTAAGCTAAATAATAACAGATATAATAAGTGTTGAGAAAGAAACAGTAATGAGAGATGTTTATGATAGGGTGGTTAAAGGTAGCTAATTTTGTGAAAGTTTGAGAACAGAAGATTCAGAATATTGACTGAGAACTGTACTTTTGATAGAAGAAAGGGCACTTGCTTTATTAAAGTCACATGAAAGATAAAGAAGAAGAGAACCTAAACTTGATGCATTGATGATAGGAAAAATGAGGACTTCCATTTTAATAATTATCATTTCTAATGCAAAATTAAAAGTTAATGAGTATGTAAGGTAATGAGTGAGATCGGGAAAAAATATTTCCTAAAAACCTTTGCCAAATGCCCATACACTTTCTTTTTTGAAAAAGAAAACTTCACTTACAATCTATTTATCAGAATCTGAGATCTAAATTATCATCCTATTTAATTCTGATCACATTTTTGGCAAAGAATAAAGAAAGTAAATTCACAAGAGTTGATAAGAATGTTTGTTACTCAGATTTAACAACCATTCACCTGGCTGGTATTGTGCTACAAAGAGAGATGGGTGGTCTTTGATAAATGTTTATACCTATACAAATAACTCAGTTGTGACTGTCTAAAACTGAAAGCTTTTTCAAGGCTTTGTACATTTATACAAAGAGCTGCCTTTGTTTGCTGTGAATTAATAGCTTCAGCAAACATGTAGCCAAGATGATTTTTGAATAGAAGGTGACTCTGGAAACTAAGTCACCTTGCCTGCTGTATGAGAAGGGAAATAACTCTGTGTACTAAAGAACAACTGGTGTTATTTTGTGTACTACAGACATAACACACTGTAAAAATAATAGTCCTTGATTGAAGTTCTGATAAGTTCTTTTTTCTGTTAAGCTATCTCCAAAGATAGTCTTAGAAGCAAGTTTTTCTACATGTGCCTAAACACTTGCTTAACTTTAGCTACTTTTACACATTAAAAGATTAGCTCTCATAGTAAGTGTCATAAAATGGAAGAAAAATCCCAGTATATTCTAGGAATAATTAGAGAGCTAAGCAATGTTCTATGACATGCAGAGAGGGAGTTATAATCCTTCTACATTGCCTTCTATCACTTTTGTTCCATATGCCTTTACACTGGTATCTAATTTATTACATCACTAGTGCTACCATTATTTGTACCATTTCTAGTGAGGATAATAAACATTCCACAAAATTTATTACCTTGCACATGTGTGTGTGTGTGTGTGTGTGTGTGTGTGTGTTTATAGGTGCTACACTGGCATGTGGGTGTTAATTGCCTTCTCATGCTGATTTTTCTATAAACATAAAATGTCTGAGATTTTATTACATTAATTTCAGAAATTTTTCCAATCTATCCTTTTATGTAAAAAATAATTGTTTTAACTTAAAATAATATATAGTAGTAAGTTTAAATCTAAAAAGTATATATAATAGTTATAATTAGTAGTTATGATTTTCGTAGTGTGCAGTTTTTGCCTATGAGGTACTTTCCTAACCTTAATTTAAAGATGGAAAAAGTCAAAGAAGATAATAAATTGACACTGATTATTCAGCTGAAGGAAGCCATTAGTACAGCTCTTTGTAAATGCTTATGCTGTTTGGTAAGTGTTGTTTTCCTTTTTTTATATGTTAACTTTTTAATTTTTTGGTGCTAAGGATCAAACTCAAGACCTCCTGCCTGCTAGACAAGCATCCTATGACTGAGCTAAATCCCCAGCCCCTGTCTCCTCTTTTCATTATTTTTTATACTTACTTAAAATAACTCATCTCAGAAAATCCTAAAAGTAAACTGCTTTCGAATATTTCAGTATATATTAGTTCATATGTACAATTAAAAACAAAAATTAATCTTGTCATTAAGAGAAGAATTTTATTGCCCTTGAATTTATGCCTTGCATATTTATTCTAGATAACAGGACAATAAATGTAAGTGATGATGGCATTCTGCTGCATTCAAACAGATTATAAAGTAAATCACTCCTTAGGCCTCTGTTAAGTGGTCATAATGAAATTTTGGAGACATTGTCAGAACCTATTAACTCCTTCCTCTGCACATTTATTTCTTGTTATTGCTCTACACTCGTTCTTATAACTTGCATTATATTAATTTATGTGCAAAACTTACTCAATAGCTCCTTTTGTTGGTAGGGAATAAGAAAGAGTAAATTCTAAATAAAAAGATTTGAGCCTGTTGTTCCTTAGCCTAACTAGTGAAAAAAAATTAGGATTGTGTGTGCTATGATGGCCTAAAATCTTTGTTCTTAGAGAGAAGATAGGATTCAAGAGACTTAGAAAATATACAGTTCATCTTTACTCATTTAGTCATTTAACAAAAATTTATCAAATTCTGTTGGTCACTTTTCTGTCACTTGGACAAAGTACTTAACACCCATGGGTTTATTGTGGCTCAAAGCCTTTAGTTCATGATTGGGTGGTTACAAGGAAAAAAGAGCATGGTGGAAGGTCTCCACAGAGGAAAGCTTCCTACATCATGGCTCCCAAGGAGCAGAGAAAGAAAGAAGAACCCGAGGAGCCAGATATATCTTCCAGGTCACACCTTCCATGATCCACCTTCAGTCAGCCCCTTCCTCTTCACAGTGCGTGTAACCAATGTGCTCCTCAGTGGGTGAATCCCCTGGTGAGTGTAGACCCCCACGATCCAGTCACCTTCCAAAAACAGGAGGCTTCTGGAGGACATTTTAGACCTAAACCATAACAAATTCACATGTCATGTTAGCGCTGTGCAAGGGCTTGACATAGGATAAGGACAAGAAAATTCAGGAACTCTGTTCTCATGAACTTCAGAAGAATATTTAGGATGTAAACACACACACACACACACACACACACACACACACACACACACAATTACAAGTTTTGTTTTCCAGGAAAGAGTTCTATGAGGTGAATCAATGTAAATAATTTGTGTTCCTGGGTTTCTTCCAGGACCACAGTCTGGAATTTTATCAACCTTGTGCCCTGCACTATGTGCTAATGGCAACACTTAAAACTGTGGTTTCACCTGTTTCTTCTGCTTTGTTGCACACGTGAAAAAAGACATTGATGTTTGGACACATTTAGACAGTTAAAGCAATATATAAGAAAATAGCCAATGTGGTTGACATATATTTTTTACCAAATCTTCAAAATTTGACATTTAGGAAAATCATCAAGAATACAAAAGTAATATTTCAGAGAAAGCAAAAATTATGGAGAGTTGTCAAAAATGAAATAAATTTATCCTGGGCAAAATTTTATATAACTGAATTATTGCTCAGTATTGTTTTCATTGAAAAAATGTTTTGTTAATTAATCATATTTTTCATTATTTCCCTTCAGCTCTTTCTTTGAAAGAGTATTAATTTTATGTGTACACTTGCCTGGGATGTAAGGTTTCATAAACATTATTTAGCCAAACAATTATTCTATGCAGCTTTGTGAAACTATTTCCCCATGAGATTAACATTTCAGTTGGTAGAATGTGGAAATAAAATTGTCCTCTCTCATTTGTTTGGGCTTTAACCAATCAGTTTAAGACCTGAATAAAGCAAATGTCTGAGTGAGAGAAAGCTTCAGCTTAACTGCTAGAGATGGTACACTGGTCTTTCCTAGACTTATCACTCAGACCATAACATGGGCTCTCTTTGCAGATTGAAGCTGGCTTCTTTTGGACTGAAATTTATATCATCTTCTATCCTGGATTTTGGGCCTTTAGATTGAGATGGAAACTATTTGGGTCTACTGACTTTGGATCTTAACTTCCATGGTCACAGCAACTGATTTCTTAGAGAGAGAGAGAGAGAGAGAGAGAGAGAGAGAGAGAGAGAGAATTCTTCAAACGATTGTTTCCTTAATAAATGTTTTTAAATCCATAGTTGATATTTCTACTGAAAGAAATCATAGTTTTAAATCATAGTTGATACTTCTGTTTCTTTTGATAGTCAATAGTCCTATTTCATAGAATAATTTCTGAGAAAGCATTCCTAGTTTATTATTATGCCACTGGCTTCTTCCATGTTAGGGTTTTGTATTCTTTGTCAGAAAGTAGCTACTTAGAAAATAGCAAAACAGCAACAAGTTGAAACTGACTAAGAAGATACTTTCTGAGTAGCTACTTTATATAAAGCTATATATAGCTTTCCATATTCAGTAATTCATAATATAACTCATAAAATACTAAATAAAAAGATAAAAGTTCATTAGAATTGGAATGGTGGTCAAACACTACTCAATATGTTATTCATGTAGCCTATGACTTAGTCAGAGAAGGCTGCTATTATAATAAAATACCACATATGCATGGTTTGCATATAATTATATTAATTCTCATAGTTCTAGAAACTGTCTGAAATAGGAGGGCAACATGGCCAGACTCCCGTGAAGCCCTTCTGAGTTACACAGTCTGTTTTTTCACTGTACCTTCACATGGCAGGAAAAAGTTCAACTGGGTCCCTTTTCTCAGGTCCCTAAATCTATTCATGAAGGTAGTATCTAATTATTTCCTGATCTAATTACATCTCAAAGTCCACAACGCCTAAGAAAAAGTCCACTGTGAGTTAAAAAGCCAACTTAAGAATCTCAGAGAGACCCAAACATTCAGTTCATTGTAGCCAGCATTCTTTGAATATCTGATATTATCTATGCCACATGCAACAGAATTAGTAGTACAGTAGCATAAACATATATGAATACAAGCAACTTTCTTTGTACACAAGTTTAACTTAAAAATTAAGATACCCATAGATTCAAGTGGAGAGAATATTTATTCAAAAGAGAGATATGAGAGGTGGGATATTGTAACTAGACAGTGTGAAAAGTCTGAGTGTAAGAAGTCTGACTATTCAGTAAGGCAAACACAGGAGGGAGAGTCTTTTGATTCCATGTTGTAAAAAGGCAAATCAAAACTCATTTGAACATGGAAATAATTTGAAAGCCATAACATAATGGAAGAAAATCACCATATGGCATAGTGTTTGTATTATAGTAGGCAACAACAAAAGTGATCTTTGGAACTAATCACTTGCTCTGAGAGATAATAAATATTTGAAACATATGATTATATATGCAATGAAACTTAAAGATCAGAGTATCTTTGAAATATTAAGATACAGAATATAGGCAGCTATAGTTGAACAAGCAATTTAATGTACGACAATGGGGCAATGCTGGCTCTGCCACTATTAACAGATTGGACAGAAATAGTCATACATAGAATGATCTCCCACATAATTAACTCAGGTTCTGTACCCCGGACAGCTACTTTGAAAGGTGATTATATCGTGGTAGTAGTTTTCTAAAATATATAATTTCCTAGGTTTCAAAAGAAAGAAATATTGCTGATATTAATCCTTGACATATAATGCTGTGGGCTAAAGCACAGCCATATTGGGTTAGAAAAGAAATTAACCGACCTAAGCAACACTCCCCTTCCTCCTTTCTATGTGGCAGGACATTCCAGCCCATAAAAGGACACAGTGAATAGAACTCTGAGCCCCACCCTGTTATGCAAATTTCCACTGCACTGACACATTCCAAGCCAAATAAGGAAATGGTCTTGCCTCCCTGACCGTCCAGAACCCAGACCCTATAAAATCTGTAGTTGTAGCTCTGCTTGGGGTCAACATTCCAAACTCCATGCTGGACGTTGTCCCCTGGCTAATAAAGTTTGTTTGGCTCTCTTCGGCCTCCATGGGTGAATCTTAGTGCTCTGGTTTTCACAGCAACAGTAATGCATATCAATACCTTACAAAACAAAAGAACATACCAGGTGAGCAGAGAACTGCTGTTCTAGGCAAGGACAGCCTTTAATAACAGTGATAACATCAAACAGGTATTGTAAAGAGTTCAATGTGGTAACTATATATAGAAAGCATAATGGGGAGGTGAGTCTCAAAACTTGGGAAATTAGACACAGTCTGGAAAGTTTAAAACAAGCACGATCTAAATTTTTGATTTGGCAGTGGGAGAAAGCAAACACAGGTTAGCAAATGCTAATGTTTGGATGTTAAGTGTTTCCCAGAGGACCTTTAAGGTCTCAGTTCCAGCTGTGGTGAAACTTTAAGATAGGAGCCATAGTGGGGGATCTTAGATGACTGGGAGTGTGCCCTTCAAGGGGGTGATGGAAGCTCAGCCTTTTCCTTTTCCTGAACTTTCATCCTGAGCCACTAGCAGAATGGCCTCTCTCCACCTTGTGTTCATGCTGTTAGTGACCACAAGCCCAAGGGCACCAGGGCCAACCAATACAGAATAAAAATTTTAAAACTGTGAGGCACAGTAACCTCTCTTCTTTGTTAGTTGAGTGTTTCAGGTACTTTGTTACAATAATGGAAATTTGGCAAAGACAAATACAATTAAGTGAGAATGAATCTCATTTGTGAGATCCAAATGGATGTGGGAATAAGAAAAAAAAAAGAATCAAGAAAAATTTTCATCTACATTTATGTCTTGGAAGGTAGATTGTCCTGCAGTGCCATATTTCTTTGTCAATAGCAGAAATTTATTTTGAATTTTGGGAGAAGGTAGTGGTAAAAAGTGTTAGAGGAAACATAACCAATCAAAGTATGAAAACTGCAATTGGAGAAGCCTATGGGAGATTCAACAAGTAATAACTGCTAATTGACTACGAAATTATGTTGTGTGGATCGCAAAACAGGAGCTGAGTTAAAGCTGTGTATTTTGCAATCATGAATCCTCAAATGGGAGCTGAAATATTGGTGATGGGCAAATGAGGATGTGAAGTCATTCATTCCTTGTACTTAAAAAGGTGTCATTTATGTTTGGCATTTTAGACATCAGGCCTTGAAAAGGTTTGTTGGGAAGAGGAACTCACATTGAATTTGTATGAGAATTAAATGGACAGAAGGAGGAGGTAATGACAGTGCAGAGCTCTGTTTCACAAAATATTCTGTGAGGTTCTCACCTGGAGAGATTCTGAGCCCATCATTCTGTTGTGGTGGCCTTAGTATCAGTGTGTTCTGAAGACTCCTGGGTGAAGATATGCGGCACAATGGGTGAATAACTAACTAGTAGACTGTTCTTTACACAGAGCGGTTAGCACAAGATGCAGAGTGAGCTGTGGAGTTCAGAAAGGTTTGTTAAGAACACTGATATTTTTAATGATAAGAATGTTTAAACTTTTGTAAGATAACGACCAGGTGAAAATAAAGGACATACAAGGAGTGATAGACAATACAGGAAACAAGGGTGATATATGACTGAGTATTAGGCCTGTAGAGACAGTAGGACAGCGCAGTGTGGTTCCATTATGGTGTCCACAGAACCAGACTGCTACTGTCAGTAGTGATATGAGTCGTTTTAGATAAAGGTCTAAAGTTTATGAGTAATTTACTTTTAGTCATCACAATATATTTTTAAATTATCTCTGAAATATCTTTTTCATTCTTTTCCATTCAAAAGTGTTCCTGTGAGTGAAAGAGAGATTCTGAGTCAGGATTATGCATGGAGTTGTACAGCTGCAGTGTGAGTTCTACTAAATAAAAATTTAAGAACCATAGGAAAAGGATCAGATATAGGAACAAGCCATAGACAGTCAAGGCTTTTCCATTGCCAAGCAAAAGAGGCTGTAAGAGTGGATATTATTGCCGGTAACTAGAACTTCAAGTATGGCCATTTAATAAACATATGATTAGATATATACAAAATCTTTTATCTTTTAACTGAAGAAACATAAAGCTATAAGCAGTGCTAAAAACAATATATGCATTTATTAATAAACTTACATAATTCATATTTTAACATAAAAGATAAAAACTGTTTTAGAGAAAAGTTTTAAAATGTATTTTGATTATGAGAATGCTACTTTTTAAATGTCTTGTCCAGTTATGATACCTTTTTAAGATTCTCTGCCTAAACTTCAGTGAGATATTTTTGCAATTCAAATTTTTGGAAAGAATTGAAATAAAGCTATGCTCTTACTGCAGAATCCAGAGGTCTGAAGATGTTCCGTCTACTAGGAAAATCTCTGGAAAGTTTACCAACAAAATGACACAACCCAAACAAAGCCTCATTAAGAAATCTTCAGATTTCTTTAGGTCAGGCACAAAAGGCCCATGAAGAAGAAGGAGGTAGAAACGAATTATAGGACCCTCTGTTACTGACTTAGCATTCTGTAGAATAATTTTTTTTTTTTTTTTTTTTTTTTTTGCGGTACTGGGGATCGAACTCAGGACCCTGCGCTTGCTAGGCAAGCGCTTATTCCACTGAGCTATATCCCCAGCTCTGTAGAATAAATTTGTAATTTATTGGATTGTAGTGTAAATCTAAAAATTTGAAATATAAATCCAATAAATTGGATGTACTTCAAAGAAGGAATCAAAAGAAAAGAGAGAAAGAGGGCAGGAATTAAAAAGCAGCTAAAGATCCACAAAGCTAAGTGTGAAAACTATTTGATTCATCACTCTGGTAAATTTTCTATTGTTATTCATTCTCATTTGTGGAGAATTGTCTATATCTGTATTTGTCTCTTAAAGATCTGTTTATTAATCTTTTTCAAAACTGAAAGATGTAATAATCATTTTCCAAGGCTTTCAGGAAATTTATTAAAGTGCTTGACTGAGGTAAAATTAGGTACTCAATGTAATACAATGCAGAGGAAAGGAGGAGAGAGATAAACAGTAAAATATAAAAGGGAGGGAGGAGTAAAAGGCACGGAGGGAGTCAGCTCAGCAGCAGCTGGCCTGGCTCTCTGAAGAGAAAGGGCAGGGTTGGAGCTTATATGCACTCCAAGGGGAGGGGGCACAGGGTAGCTGACTAGGCTGCTCAGCATAATGTGCTGAAGGGGGATTGGATCATTCTTGGTGAGCGTAGCAAAGGCAGCTTTGCCACAGGGATTTCTGGGAAAGAGGAACTAGGCACCACTATAACCCAGCATTGGACCTTTGCCATGATGGCTGGGCAAGTCTGGTCAGGGGACCTAACAGTACTATGCCAAATATTTGGAATATATTTTACTTACAACATAGAAAAGATATCTTATAAATACAACATTTATGGATTTTAGGACATGCCATTCCATGGCACCTTGGGACTTGAGAAGACCACAGAAGCAGGCCAGTCTTTCTGACATTCCCCCTTCTTTCTTTTATTGAAGTTCAGTAAAGAACCTGCTGACCTTGCTGTGATGTGAGTGGTATCCTCTTAGGCCAAGAAGAAATGAAAGTCCTTAGGGCATCTGAAGATAAAGGAACATATTGGCCTTGGTGAACTCCAAAGTTTAAAAACTCTAAAGTTAACAAATTCTAAAGTTTGTTAGCACTAGAGCTACCTTCTTCTGTGCAATTATACTGCACAACCATCTGCTCCTTTATCAAACATCATAAAAATACATAGTATTTTCTGTTTCTTTGACTCTTCATTTTGGTAGAGTCTATGTCACATAAAATATATATTAAATAAATTTGTGTCTCTTTCTCTTGTCAATCTGTCTTTTATTATATGTGCCTCATATGTGAATCTTGTAATATGTAAGAAAATAAATATTTTCTTCCATGGAATACCAAATGGAATATCAGCTAAAATCTTAATGAGTTCCCACTTTGGCATTGGTCTTATTGCTAAGAAACATTTACACTTTTCTTCCAACAGGATTGGCCTAATAGATTCTTAATATACTTTCAGATTGATTTCTTTACAGCAAAAATCCAATTGAACTAAATATTTCCTTTACTTCTCTTTTTATGTCTTGAACTATATGTATAACAGTATTAAGCTGGCAAAAATCAGAGTACCAGATGTTAGTTTTAGAAGAAAAGAAGCCCAATTAATTAGTAAATAATTCTTCTATATTCTGGTTCCGCTCACTTTTCCCTTGAGAGGAGGAAGCAAGAGTTTAGCCATGTTCTTGCTGTTTTGAGTTACATTTAAAACAAGTCAAAACATACCTAGTTAGGAAAAAATGTATTAAGTTGACAACTTACAGCTGTTATATGTACTAATCAAATAATAGCAGAAATAATCATGACATGACGTTGAGATAAACTGACTAGCCACAGTGAGGTCTAATAAAAGAACCAAGTTATCAAAGAGTAGCAGAGAATCTGATGATTACATAAAAGGAACTAGAAAACAGTTAAATCTGAAATACAGTCGGTGTTACAGTTGCGTTGCTGAAGGGTGGATATACACATGTATGTATGTATGTGTATGTATGCTTTAATTCTACATGGTAATGTACTATTAAAAAAAGATGGATCACTAGCCATTGTGCATAATTCACTTTTCCAGAATTCATAGTTTAATGTATTTTAAATAATCCCAGTAAACTTAGTTACATTTAGCATAACAAATTCTAAATGGGAATGAGGAAAAACAACAGCAAGCAAATATAATTAAGCAAAATATTTTTCCCTTTGGAAACTAAAACAGTTGTGAGACCTCTGTAATAACCAGCAAAAGATTAGGACAATTACTCTCTGTCATTGGAAGGTTTCTATGTACCTACGATTAGAACAGGTCAAATTCCCTAGAGGGAAGTCATTTGTCCACATCCACAGAAACTGGTCTTCTAGCAAGTGATGGAAGTCCTTTGAAATTGAGCACAATTTCAGTGAATTGGGCCAACTGGAAATCAATGCCTGAACATGAGCAATCAACAGTTCAAAGCCCCGCAGCTAGATTGAAGCTATTCAGACCCCAAAGCACTCAAGGGAAGAAGAGAAAGAAAAATAAATTTTCTCTGGTCATAAATGCACAACTGTGAATTTCATAGTTTTAAGGAGTCTTTGTTAAAAGAAATAACCCTACAGTATCATAGGATTTAGGGTAAGTCCCTTGGGGAGGGTAATTCATCCTGCCTGCAGCAGGCCTGTGCCAACTCACATGCCCAAGTGGGCAGGTGTGCCTACAAGTAGTGCCATGTGTCTCAATGGTATAGTTTACAAGTACGAGTCAATGATTGGACTAATAGCTCTTGGCATGATATCATCTAATCCAATTGAATGGGTATCCTTGTCCTGCTGTGAAAAGAAGTAAGACCTGTTTCATTATTTCACTTGTTGGTGTTTTCTATGAATTTAAAATAAGAATTGCCTGTTCTCCACATTTTTTAAATGCACATGTAGCTTACACTTAATGCAAGCTAAATTGATCTATATGTATAATTATGTTTTTATTTTTCAGGCTTAAGAAGTGGTTTTGTGGTTCTTTCAGTAATTTTAATAATAGTAATTTATAATTGCTTTTCTAGAAATTATGCTGATTCTATGTACTAAGTTGTTTAATATAATGTGAAATCTTCTATACCAAAAAAAATGAACATTACACTGTTACTCTTAGAAATATTTAACCAATTACTAATTTTCATGTCAATTTCCTAGAAAAAAGGAGGATTTGTAAAAATTGATATTTTTCAGATTACTGACAATAAATTTTTCATATAAAATATTTTATGTAATACAAATAGGAATTCACATTAGAAAGCTTGGTCATTTTTCTCACTTCCTCTCTCTTTTTCTCTCTCTCTCTCTTTTTGCTGTTTTAGTTTAGATATGTACAACTTCAAAGTCCTAGTCGTTGAAGCAATGATTTCCATAACAAATATTATACCTATTTGTTCTTTTGATAATTAAAGAAAATAAAACATAAAGCCTATATTTTTAGAGATTATTGATGATGAAATAATGATGGATGCAAGGTTGTCTGTCTTTTCATTCATGAGCATATTGTTGGGTGGGAGACTATGTTCTAGGCACAGATTGTTAATCTGATTTTCAGCTTGGCTTTCCATGATACGTTCTAAAGAGTCAAAGTACTTTCACAATCAGAGTACTTAATTATTAAGAGGGTTGTTTTCTTTGATTTTATCAACTTATTCTATTGTTGTGAATCTTCATACTTGGGCTTTGTTGCAATTATGCCCATTGCTAGTTATTATCATGCTTTTTCTGGATTTTGCTAGCACCAGGAAATCACCTATATTTTGTGAAAACAGCTGGACACTTTTAACATAGCTTTTGAACACTTCTTATCTCTCCTAAATTTTAGTAGAGTTTTTCCTTTCCTGAAAATGATTAAGGCTTGATTGTGCACAGCATCCTTACTGCCTAATGTACTCTCAGCCTTTGTGTAATTATAAGCGCCACAAATGTATACAAAAATATTGTGGCTGGTAAACATCAGAAAAGCACATGTACAGTTCATATGTGTATTTGCTTTCAGTATCTGATTAAAATACATAAATATCATCCCATTTTGATTTAGAAAGTTGCAAAGATACTGTACAAGATCAAAATTCAGTGGTTGGTTTTATAAAAAGGCATTTTAAAAAGTCTCTTTTTTGTTCACCCTGTGTATGAAGAAGATGTCATTATAAAAACTTCATTAATATGTAAATTACAACATTTTGATTAGCACTTACAGAACCCTTTTGTTAAGAAAAAAGACGGAAGGAGCTAACCAGATTGCAATAATTTACATAATAAAAACTCAGTGGTGGCGATGCCACCAAGTAAAGCACCTAAAGAAAGCTAGAATGTCTTTTTTAAACAGCTTAATAAAGTATCAGAAGCACAAAGTACAAAAGAAAAGAAAATATTTTTCTTTTAACTGACAAACTCTATTTTAAGGGAAAATTACAGGTACTGCAGATTATATTGAGGCGATAAGCTTGAACATGTAACCCACAATGTCAACATTGCTATTTTTTAAAATTGGAAGAACATATTTCTATCAGTGGAGTGTAGGCAGCTAAGACTGAAATACTGGCATGTAGTAATGGCCTTGCCTGTGGTAGAATATGGCATAAGAGGAGCCTAAATTTTGTTGTGAAAATAATTCATGCTCCTTTAATTGATCAGAAGTCCTATTTTAGCTTGATGTGAAAATTTTAAAGCCACTAAAAAAGAAAATAAAATAGAAAATTAAGA
The DNA here is from genome assembly GCA_004027595.1 of Dinomys branickii. Taxonomy (NCBI): domain Eukaryota; kingdom Metazoa; phylum Chordata; class Mammalia; order Rodentia; family Dinomyidae; genus Dinomys; species Dinomys branickii. The sequence continues at coordinate 46,656 of PVLD010007748.1, forward strand.
CATTTTATTTGACAATTAAGATTTTAGTGCCTATTTTTGTTGTCTTACAGCCCAAGGGACATTTTGTGATTAGTTCATCTGAACAGAAAAAGCTACGTAGAAAAAACTGAAACACTATTCTTGTTATTTTGACATACACTTTTCTTGGAAATACAAATACAGAACATACATATCTCAGTGACACAGGCTCTTCAGAGCATTAGCTTTCTTCATGTCACTTCTTCATTAAAAATCTACACGATTGATGTTGAAGTAGTGGTATTACATTAAACAAAACAAGACTATGACACATATGAAAATATACTGCTGTATGGAAGCAAAACAGAAATACCAATCATTTTAAAATGATTTTTTAAAATGTATTTTTTATGCTATTAATACATGTTGGCAGTGCATACAGTCTACAATCATCTTGGGGAATGCGTGTGCATGCATACCATAGCTTGTTGCTTTTCTTTTTAAATCCCCTTCTCTCTGTTTCCCTCCAATTCCCCATCCCATTTATCATTCTTGTTGATATCATTAATCTTAGCTCACGTTCATTTCTTAAGAAATTGCACAGTGGAAACTTCAGATAGCATATGATAGGAAAGAGTGAGCCGGGCATGAGGATTTGTTTTCGAGAATGCCCTGTATTGAATCCAGCCAGGAAAGCTCTGTGTGTGGCACTACTAGCTTATTCGTTGCTCAAAGGAGACCTAGAATCACCTTTAACAACTGATTGTCACCTAGAAGGGAGGTAGTTTTGGTCTCAGTGCTTTATCTTTTGTAATGTTCTTGTCTTTAGTGTCATAGCAATTAGGTTAGTACCAACGAAACCTATTAATCATTTCAGTTACTGCTAAGTTGCCTAAGTGTGTCGATTTGGAGTCTTTGCGAGAAAAGGGAAGATTAATGAGTTGACCTCAGTTCAGTGTGATAATCCAAAACTAAATATCTGGTTGCCCTACTAGTTTTACAGGGTTGACAACATAAATTTAACCTTCCTTTAATTCTATCTTACTGTTAACCAGGAAATGGGGTAGGAGATTGGTGCAGAAATGAGAAAGCAAAGAAAGATAATGAGAAAATTAAAACAATGCTGGGGTTGGAACTTAATATCCTTAACTATTTGGCATGTTGAATACTTTGAACTAAGGGACACTGAATGGCCTCACATAATACAATCTCTCTGATGCCTGTTGTCCTCCTGTGTCTGGATCCTCTTTTATCCACCACTACTATCTCCACAGCAAGCCCTAGAAAGTAAAACATCTCCTCCCAGTGGAAGCCATAAAACCTGAACAGTCACTCCCTCTCTCGTACATTTTCTCTTGACTTCCTCATTTTGGAGAGGTCTTGACCCATCTCCTGCAAGAAGTATCACATAGAGAAGGCAAGAAGAATATGAACAACAGGCCTTGCTGAGTTCTTTCCTCAGTCTATTACCATTTAGATTTGTCTCCGTTAGCAGCGCACATCTCTACGCTGATGTTCATTTTTCACCAAACCAAAATACAAAAACAGTTCTCCATGGGTTTTTGACTCTTTAATTCTGACATCTCCCCCGTCATATGTAGTTTTGGTTAAAAAAAAATTCACTGTGTTTTTTTTCTTGTTTATCTGCATTCTAATAGCATTAGTCACAACTCTTATGATGGGTCTGAGGAAAGTGTCACACCTTTGTGCCCTGACACTAAACACCAAATCAATGAAGACATATTTTTTACAGATTTCAGTGAATGTGGCTTACTGTGGTGTAGAAGTTGGAATGATTTCTTCTTCCATATTCACTGAGGAACGTTTGCTCAGCTGTGCAGACTGCACTCTCTGTTTACCACTCAGAGTTCTGCATGTGGCACCTGTGCCTCACTTGGATTCCGAGTAATTGTTACCAAGTCAGGTACAGCCCAGAGTTTAATATCAGTGTTGGGCTGTTCCATTGTCAGACTGGTTTTCATAATTCTTTCACACCCTGACTTTTCCAGTGCTACTAACTACTCATACATTTTAGTGCATTCGTATATTTTATGCTGCCAAATCATTTAGCTAGCAAATTGCTCAAAGCAGAAGAAAGCAAAAGAAAATATTTAAGGGACAGGAGGTAACAGCCTGATTTATATATTTGAACATAACTGAAGCTATTCTGAATGTATAATTTTTCAAATAGACAAAAAAAACTTTCAAAATATGTAATTTTGGGAGATTTTTGTTATAATTTTGAAGAGATTTACATTGTTGGCTTCCATAAAAGAAATTCCTTTATAACTAAAGCAAATATTGGTATAATGTTTAAAAATAACAGCATCTTTTTTTATTTCCTTGAAGCAAAGGACTATTGCATTTTATTGGAAAATAGTTCAAATGAAACAGTGTACCCATGGGAAACTTAATGTGGGTTAAAAAGGAAAGAAAGAAAACCTGCAGAAAGATTGGAGTTTTAGCGAAACTCTTGGACCTTTCACTATCACCAGCATTTTTTACATCTAGACCATAATAGAGCTTTAAAAAATCTTTGTTGAGAGGAAATTACTCATAGTACACACAGCATGGTTAAAAGACAAACAGAAAAGTAAAAAATACAAATTAACTACATGCTGGGGGACACTCAGAGGTAAGTAAATTTAAGGGGATGATTAGAACTTGTGTTTCGGTAGGCTCTTGGCAAAGAAAAGCAATTTTGTTAGAGCAGCAGTAAGACAAAGGCACAGAACTTTGAGCTTATAGAGCAACACACTGTGGGAAGGCACTGGTATAATTAAGGGTCAGTTTGGGCACTTTGTTATGTTTATTTCTGTTGTGGCATCAGTGGGCTGTGTCTAGAGTTGTCTTCTCTGATTAAGAATTGTTCTGCTAAAAAAAATTCTTTTGCATTTCTAGTCTAAAGTGGAAGAGCAGTTTTTCTTAGGTCTCTTTCTATTTAATTAAAATACTCCTATGTTACAGCCACATATTTTGGAGGGTTGTATTCTGATCTTTCTGATCATTTGTTTATGACATTTATTTGTACAAAGTATATTGCCTTTGAAATGCTTTTATAACACAGTACAACTAACAATTTGTTAAAACTTACATCGTGCCTGTTATATGTTATAAAAGTGGAAATATAATTTGGGTTAAAAAATTAATAAGTAAAATACAATAGAAATATTATGCATAGAAATATTAATAACTCTTTGTGCTAATTTAATTTATAATATATTCCAAGAGAATTAGTGACAAAAAGGTTTCTGGGGATATTTTTCCTTGAGTTTCACTCTAAAGCATAGCTATGATATTAATAGAAGTTCAGAGCATCATTATAAGGACCAGGTATAGTAATAGTAGGTAAGATGGCAATGTGTAAATACTGAACAATTTTTGGAGTTACCTAATGATAGAGATTGTTGAAGAATAGGTTTACAGGACAGATTCCATGAAAATTATACTTTAGTCAATGGGGAAGTCATTGATGATTTTTAGCAGAGAAATAATAAAAGGGAAAGACTTATGGAAGAATATTCTAGTAACTTTGTATGGTGATGCTTGGGATACAAAAGGCAAACATTATGGAAACCAACATAGTAGTTTGTCATTCAGAGTTTACATCTAGCATATTCTTCCAAGCCCATTATTTGTGTAGAAAGCAAATGTAGATTAAATGAGTGCTATCTTATTCTTCTAGTAATAGTTTATTTTCATGAAGTCCATTGCAGGGGCAGAAAGAGGTGCTAGTTCTCTTCACCTATCCTGAAGGTCATGGCCAACATTTTTATAATAAAAGACAGAAAAGAATAGCTTTATTTCCTATAATTTATACAACATAGGAGACTTTTCAGATTAAATACACAGGAAAAGGTCAACTTTATGCTTAGGTTCCATAAAACAGGGTAACTACATAAAAATTCATTTGAAAACAAAGGGTGCGATCTAATAGAAATAGGCGGAATGGGGAAATAGCGAGGCCTGACCATATGTCTTGGCCTCTCTGTCTATCACTGCTCCTTCCGGGGTAAGGGGCAGGGGCAGGTCTCCTGAAATGTGAATTTCCATATGGTCAGCTGTTACAGAGAAAGGAAAGAGAAGCTTAGGGTAATAGTTGTAAGTTTGTGTGACTGGCTTTGTGGAAAGAGTTCTAGTTTCTGTAACTTGCTTTGAGGGAGAGTGAGAAACAAATGACAAGAAGGCAGGAGAAGGTTAAAAGACATTGCTCTGATGCTATTTCTAACATCTCCCAGTGTTCTTTGCTTCATTCGATTGTTTGTGTAGTTTTTTCTCTACTGGGGACTGAACTCTGGGCATTCACATAGAGCTACATATCCAGCCCCATTTTATTTGTAATTTTGAAGCAAGGCCTCACTAAATAGCTCAGGCTGGATTTAAATTTATACATTCTGCCTCCAGCTCCCAGAGTGCTGAGAATATGGACATGAACCCATACACAGCTCCAGGGTCCCTTAGTTCTAAAGTACCAATATGACAACTTGCCATACCTTGGAATGTCAGTTTTGAGCTGCAAAAGCACTGTAGTAAAACAAATATACACAGTGAATATCTTCACTCTTTTGAGGATTTCTCCTCTTAGAAGTAGATTATGTATGTAGGACCTTAGGAAAATGCTACAGAAGGGAGAGTGCTATGGCTTGTGTCTGGATGTCCCTCCAAAGCCCCATGCAGTTATCACTGGGGCTTTTGCAGAGATTGTTGCATCTGCAATGTGTGACACTGGAACTGATTCATGGCCCAATGCTAGGATCAACAGAACTGGAATTAAGGGTGTGAGTGCTACCTGCCCTGAGTACCCTGGGTAAGATATAAGGCATAGAAAGGGCTGTGATATCGTTTGTTGCTTTGCTACCTTCTGCTGGTCATGAACTGTTTTGTCCTCTGTGATGCCCCTTTGCCAGCTACCCTGTCTTGGAGCCAGCTGATTGTAGACTGAAACATTTATAGACTGCAAGCTAAAGAAGTCAAATTTCCTCCTTTAGCTTTGGATGTCAGGTATTTTGTCTCAGCAAGGAGAAAATTTGTTAAGGTTTGTGTCTAGATGACCCCATAGCCTCATTCAGTCATGAGGGCAGGCTTCTAGAGTTTGTGACTGATTCATGGGATTATGGGTGTGAGTACTGCATCTGCCAGGGGCGGGCAGGTTGCATAGAATATAGAAGGCAGGAAAAGAGCCTGACTCTTACATTCTTCCCTTTTTGCTCTTGTTGCTTCTGCTGTCTTCTGTCACCATGAAATGTTGACCCCTGCCATGTGCCACTCTACCTTGGAGCCAGCTGATTGTGGGCTGAAACCTCCACAAACTGTGAGCTAAAAGAAACCTTTCCTTCCTTAATTTTGAGTGTCAGGTATTTTGTCCCAGCAACAAGAGAAAAGTAAGCAAGACAGAGGTTTAGTATGGGTTTATTACAAAAAGGTTTCATATTAATCTCAACAAATATTTTGCAGGTAGATGTGGTGGCACCTGTCTATACTCTTAACACTTGAGAGGCAAGGCTAATAATTGTGAGTGCAAGGCCAGGCTGGACTAGTGAGTTTAGAGCCAGTCTGAACAGCAAAGGGAATCTTGCTCTAAAAAATTTGAAATTATCAAATTATATTAGTTTCCATACTCCAGATAGTTATATTTAGATGATGTCTTTGAGTGGCTATAAAAAATATGTATGGTGTGACTTATGAACAATATAATATCACTTCTTACAGTTCTAAATGTGAGAAGCCCATGATTAAGCTTAGTTCTGATGAAAACCTGCTTCCTTGATGTCTCCTTGCATGAGCTCACATGAAGGAGGGACACTTTTCTCTAAAGGCAACATGTGTATCCTGACGCTATCACTTCCCAAAGCCTTGACTCAAAATGTTGTCACTTTAAGGAAATTAGGATTTCAATATATGAATTTTGGAGGGACAAAACTTTAGGACCAAAGTAAACAGTGAACAGAAAAAGAGAAGAGAAAAAAACAACTCCACTACAATATTGACACAAAAGCAAAAATTTGCTTTTCTTATACCCAAAATACGTAGAAGGAAACCAAAAAAAAAAAAAAAAAAGAAAGAAAAACAAACCCGAATGGCAGCCTAAAGTACTAGCATGAACATTCCTTCATCCGGTGTGGAGCTGAGCTGCTCTGCCCCAGGAAAGGAACATATTAAGCTAGAATAACAGTGTGTTCAGAGAAATTGGAGTCAGCTGATCAATTTTCAGTAACATTCCGATTTATATATTTCATAACATTATCAGCAATTTATAGGTCTTTTAGCTAAATCTCAAAGCTCAATTTGCTGCAGCTATGCAGTTTGTTTAGTATAACCTGCCTGTAACTCTACTGGTGATTGATTTGTTTATACAACACCAAAGAGCCATGAGTCTGAAAAGAATGCCCAGACTTTTCCATCTGCTTTTAAAATTCAAAGTTATGTATCACTACTAGTAAAGGTAGAAAAAATCTCCTAAATATGAAACATAAAAGTGTTTCTTAGTAAAATATGAAAACTTTAGCTTTTTAGATATAAGGTCAGCAAGGCACATAAAGATTTGGATGGAGTTAGGAATCTTAGATATTTAAATACAGTTGGAAATTGACTAGAAATGCATTTTATTAGCTCTACTATAAAAAATTCACCCTATTCCTACTTTTTCAGTCTAAAACTATCTTAGTCATTTTGATAAGGGACAAAAGTTTAAAGTAGAAATTTGAGGGCTGGGGATATAGCTCAGTGGAGTAAGTGCCTGCCTAGCAAGCGCAGGGTCCTGAGTTCGATCGCCAGTACCGCCAAAAAAAAAAAAAAAAAAAGAAATTTGGGGGGGGAGTAAAAAGACAAACTGGGATACTCATTTACAAATATGAAAGGGAGCCACTCACACACTTACTGACAACATGCAGTGACTTAACTCTGGGCTTAGGTCATTTAAAGAGTGAAAATGGCTAAAAGTAGAGTCTAACTAAGAAGCAAAGTGAACACATTTGAATACTTTTAAATGATTTTTCATTTCCTTCAATAGGTAAACATAACACACAGAGAGTAACAGATAGATGAATTTCTTACGATTCTGGTGCATGAGTTTGTAAGGAAGGACTATAATTAGGGAATTGGCCATAATAAAGTATACTTATCAAATTTCTACACATGCTGAAAACTTCGTAATCTTAGCATGTTATTTAGGAGGATGGATATTCCTGCTTTATATTTCCATTTAAAATTTGATCAAGAACATTTACAGCTTTCTCCCATCTAGAAGAAGAAAATGTCTGACTATTTCAACTCTGCCATCATCTCTTTTGTTTTCTCCATCAAACTGGCCTCGAGTTGACTTCGCACTTTTGATAATTCTCGACTTAAAACCTGGCAAGTTTGGTTATCAAAATTCATCCTTTAAGCAGGAAGCAAGGTAGAAAAAAAGCTATTTCTGTTACTTCCTCTTAGAATGTTCCAAGATACTCAAGTGAGAGAAATCAATTTTGATAGAGTTCGTGCAGTTTTGCAGGGTTTCGTTCACTCCCCTGCTAATCTCTCCATCCAGTACACTGTTAAGGTGTTACTCACGCATATCTGAGGGAGTTAGGGGTTCCATTTAGTGATTTACTGGCTTGGGTGCCTTTTGTTGAAGCTTGAATAAAGTGACAGGATTCTTTCTACTTGACATTGTTCTTGGCATAGCAAATGTGAAATATTCAGCTAAAATAAATACCCGCGAGAGTCAGAAATGCCATTAAGGGCTTGGATCCAAAAGGAATGCTTAAGTTTGTGTTGAGAAAAGAAAACAGCACTACATTGTTTCAGTTGCTCAAGTGGGCAGATGCAATTGCTTTTTCAGATGCTTTCTCTTTGGTATCTGCAAGTTGTCAGTTCCAGCGAGGAAAGGGGAAGCACAGGTTTGACTTTCCTTCCTCTCATCCTCCAAACCCCCACCAAGAGGGAAACACTAGAACTCCAAACATCAGGGAGAGGCTGCAGGCTCCCCTGGGCACTGTGGGGACCGCCCAGAGCTTCAGAGGCGTCCTCTCTACTCTTCCCGCTACACCTTTCCTCTCCTCTGCATTCCTTGCCCGGTAGTTGTTGTCAGAGTATATTTTAGTGTATAATTATTCACTGGTTTCTTGTCTCTTCTTGTGCTTTTGCAAAAGAGAAGAAGATGTTATTTTCTCCCAGGTGGTGACAGACTTTTTACAAGGCAATGACCAAAGTGACAAGAAGGAGAAGTTTATTTTTTCCTTTTTTTCTTTTTCTTTTTGCCCTGCAGAATCAAGAATTTAGGCTTTTGTGAATATATTAGTTTGGCTGGCAGAACATTATATCCAGGATGCCAAACCCATGTAAAGACCTAGTCCATAACCTCTAATCTTACAGACATGAACTCTATTATTTCCCATTAAAATTAGAGGTTTCCAAATTGTAACAGATGTCCTTAGTAGACACGTCTTATTACTGGGGAACGTTAGATTAATGAAAATTGAACCCAGTATTTTAAGTTGCAACTCCTGACAATACAAAGCTCTTTGGTTGGCTCTGGCACTTTAAGCTCAAATTATAGAAGCCTTTATGATTTGCATTAATTGATGTATCAGCAATTTTTCTAAATTGCAACTAGGACGAAGTAGTGGGAATTTAAAACAGTAGAACCCCTACAATAGTTGACGTCCTCTGAATCATAGTGGCTATACAGTGAATTTCAATAGCAAGAATATATTAATTAACTGCCAAGGGATGGGGATGAGGGTGGAAATTTTCCAATAGAACAGCAATGAAAACAAGCTGAGGGATGAGTAACTTGATATAAAAGCGTTTTATGACTATGTGTTATTGCAGGTGTCTGAATATTTTAAAAACAGAGAACGTGATGTATGCATATGGTACAATTAAATTTTACAAATACACCAAAATTGAAAAAAACAAGAGACAAATCTTTTTACTAAAAATCATAGAAATTAGGCATTTTATCACTATAATATTAGTTCCACTGATATGTTTAATGGAACTTAACTACATTTATTGTCTGTATTATCTGGATAAAATTATAAAGGCTTGTAGTATCCCATTAGAAATTTTAACTTCACAGAACATTAAGTTTTCTTCTGTTTAACAAAAAGCTTTTCAAAATAATATAAAGAGTTAACTTCATCACAGAGCTTGTCAGCAGATACTGCATTTAAGGAGCTGGACAACTAGTACCTATGAGATGGGCATGGTGGTGTACGCTTGTAATCCCAGCACTCCATCAGCAGAGGCAGGAGGATTGCCCCAAGTCCAAAGCCAGTCTGCACTACACAGTGAGTACAAGGCCAGCCTGAGCTACATAGTGAGACCCTGCCTCAAAAAAAGATAGTACCTATGAATAAGAAGAAATGCTTTTTAATACACTACTTTTCACTGCACATTGAGTACTCTGTGACTGAGGATAGATGCCATATTTGCATCATTTGGTCATTAGTCACAGCATTCTATGGTATTTAACACAATCAAAAGGATAGATAAACATTTTTCTAATTCCGGAAGTGGCAATAGAAATTCTGAGTCAGTCTGGAGAAAATGCGTGGGATCTTACAAATAGTAATGTTTAATGCAAATCTGCGGGTAAAACCACAGTGAAAACAATAGGACTTCTCATTGAGTATCTAAGGCACCTGGTAGTTTTCATTCTACTGTAACTACGATCTAAGTTAAAAATCTGAACAATACGAAAGATATCAATCACTACCCCTCAACTTATCTGGGACTGAGCTCAGAGGCCTCCAAAATTGGAGAGACAAAGAGGCAGAAACTCATGAAAAAAATCTTTATGGGTACCATGGCCATACTGGAAAACTTAAACTACAATTCATGAATTGCTGTAGGCCTAATGTGGAGAGGCTTGTGAGTTAAAAATTCCAGGAGATCCACTCACTGGGAAGGGGTACTCTTTGTAAGTTTTACCTTTAGGAGGTCAACCCCATACTTATAGTGAATATCACAGAAAAATCGCTTTTCTAGCAAGGTATGGGGAATTGAATCACTTTTACATGCAACAGAGCATTCTGTTCTGAAAAAGGCCTGTCCTCAGAGGAAACCCTTTGCCACAGTTGAACTTGGGGTTTTGTCACAGCTTAACCTATCTAGCAGAAGGAATGTGCTCAGGCCCAGCCCTCTCTAGCCACCTGCTCTTTCTAAAGGAGGAGAAGCACTTGTGAAGTCCACAGCTGGAGGCTTGGGGTCACTAAAATCCTGATACCTACTAGGACTAAACAACGCATGACTGACCCTACTCCTAATCACCACATCACTAGAAGCCGATATAAAGTAGTTCCTTGGGCCTGGTGCATGATTTCTGACTATCAGGAAAAAACTACAAAGTACATAGAAGGAAAAAGCAAACAACAAAATGAAGTGAAAAAAAAAAAAACAAAATGAAGTGAAGAGTTTGAAGGAACAAAACCAGAATTTGATATTTCAGGAATTTCGGAAGTATAAGACCAAGAGTATAAAACAACTTTGATTATTCTGTTAACAGCACTAATAATACAGGCAGCAGGCAAAATTATAAAAAATAGGAAAGAAAATGCTAAAGAACAAAAGCATTGTAATGGAAATGAGTGCCTCTGAGGCACTTATTAATAAACTGGAAAAGGAAGGAAAAAGATTCTGAAAGCTTGAGCTTATGTCAATAGGAGCTTCCAAAACAGAAAAGCGAAGGGGCAGACACAAAGCAAAAACAAATCAAACACACAAGCAACACCTCCCCTAAAAAAAGACAAAACAAAACTAAGACTGCGGTGGCGGGGGAAGGGAGCATAGATGATCCAAGAACTGCTGGAGAACTACAAAAGGTATAACTTTTATGTGATGAGAGTAACAAGAGGAGAAGCCTGATGAATATTTGAATCAAGAATAACTAAGAAAGAATACTCCAAATTAATTTCAGACACGAAATGACATGTCTAGGCAGCACAAGGAATTCCAAGTATAAATGGAACAGAACAAAGAGCCCTGCAAGAGACCACATAAATAGAGCTAACTAATGTTTGAAAAAGAACAAATGGGGTAGAATGGAGAAAATACACTTCACACAGATCTTTCCCGCTTCACAAAGCTTAAAGGAACACAGACTGCGGAACTAAATATGAAACATAAAGTCATACACCCACCAGAAGAGAACACAGTAGGAACTCTAGACAAGCCGGATATATTGCAAACTTTAATAACAACACAAGAAACATGTTCCACGAAAGAAATCATTGATAACCTAGGCTCCATTAAAATTAAAAATTTCAACTCCGCATAAAACATGATGTAGAAGTGAGGAAAAGAGCCACGTACTTGGGTGAAAATCTTTGTAAAGAACAACAATAAAAAAGAAGTATAATTTAAAATGTACAGAGAACTCATAATCAATGAAGGAAAGCGGACAGCCTGATTTTAATAAGGAACCAATGAAGAGACATTGCACTAAAGACAATATATATGTAGCGAATATAAGTCTGTGAAATGTTCTACAGCCCGTAGGAAACTGCAAACAAAAACAATGGAGGATACCATACCGCTACATCTACTAGAATTGCTGAATTCGGCAAAAGTATTACGGCCAAATGCTGGAGAGGGTAGGTACAAGAGGAAGTCTTCTTCATGGCTCCTGAGGATGCAAAATGGTCCAATAACTTGATGGACAGTTTTGCAGTTTCCAATACTAGACATAAATGCACCACATTACTCAACATATTTTCTCATTGTTATTTACTTCAGGGAGTTAAAGTCCCACGTTCATATAAAAGTCTGCAAAACATGTTTATAATAGATTTGTTCTTAATTGAGGCAACTTAGCAACTGACATTATCACTTGAAAGACCTTGAGTAGATAACTAGACAAACAAATTGTGGTGCATCTACACAGTGCTGGATTATTCTTACTGAAAAGAAATGAGCTACAGTCTCAAGAAGATGCATGGAGGAATCTACAATTCACATTACTAAGTGGAATCAACCACTAAAAGTTATGCACAATATATGATTGCTTTTGTAAGTGTGCCCCAGGGCTTGAACCCAGGGAGTTATTGGAATTGTTGGTATGCAATGCACCTACCCCACCCCTGAAGTAATGTTAGCTCCAATATTAGTAACAGTCTGGAAAAGCCAAACTATGGGAACAATAGAAAGATCAGTGTTTGCCCGTAGTTCACAAGGATAAGCATACAAAGAAACTACTCTGTTTGGTAATACAGTGGTGGAGACATGCCATTATACACTTGCCAAAATACATAGAACAAACAACAAAAATAAAACCTAATAAAACTATGGATTTAGCCTAATATTAATCTCAAGGAGATTCACTGATAATGATAAATATACTACTCTGAGGCAAGGTTTTGAGAAGGGGCGAGTACTGTGCAGTGGCGTGGTGCATATGTGGATGGAGAGGATGTTTCACAGATCTCTACTTTCTGCTTAATTTTGCTATGAATTTAAAACTGATTGAAAGTAGTCCATGTTTTATGAGAAGGACGTCTATTAATTGGATTGTGATCCAAATGGTATGTTATTCAAATTTACCAAATTGTATCAATTAGTGATATGTATTTTTAATGCAATAATTCTGTGTAAATTCACCAAAGTAAATGGATTAATTTCATGTGCTTTTAGGTATGCTAATTATGCATGCATAAAGCTAGCAATAAGGATTAGCAGAAGTGAGATTCACTCACTTTATTTGTATGAGTTATATTTATGACTTTCTGAAAAATATTCTTAACTGTGAATATTTTCAAGTGTGAAACTTTATATTTTTATAAAACCTAGGTTAATTTATGAAGCGCTATTTGTTGTATCACAACCCATAAGTGATGGCTTTTTCCTCTCATGTAACGTTTATTTTTCTGAGTTCATATTATAAGAAATAAATAAAAGCATAATGACAACCATAATTAATGTCTCCTGGGTATTCACTATGACCAAATACATCTTTTACATACTTTCTCTCATTCATTTTTTACACCTAGGAGGGTTGTATGTTATGTTACTTTTCTTGTTGCTGAGATAAAATAACAGACAACTAAAATGAAAGGCAGAAAGGTTTATTTAGCTCACAGTTTGTAGAGGTTTCGTTCCATATCGGCTGGCTTCAAGGCAGGTTGGCATGGCAGATGGGTGCTAGTTCACCGCAGAAGACAGCAAAAACAACCAGAGTAAAAGAGGGGGAAACAAGCCTGTTTCTGTCGCGTTAATTTTATCCAGACTGCTGGGATTCGGACAGCCCCAGTCCACCCAGTGGACTGATGCCGCAATCGCACTCTTAATCGCAGATCCCTTAATCTCATTGCATTACAAGTCAGGCACAAACTCTAGGTTCAGCTGCCTCTGAAAAAGCCCCATCCAACAGTGTGTGAGGCTTTGGGAGTCATCTAGACACAATCCATAACAGCTTCCGTCTAGATGTCCCTGCAAAGCTTCATCAGGTAGTAATAGGTGGAACGATTTCAGAAGTGGCTAGATTTAGAATGTGTGATTGTGAGATTGACTCGTGATGCAATGGATCAAGGGCACTAGGATTAAGGGTGTGGGTGCTACCTGCTCTTAGTAGCCTGGAAAAGATATGAGGGATAGAAAGAGCTGGGGTCATCCCTTGCTTTCTTTGCTACCTTCTGCCAACTGCAAACTCTTTCTTCTCTGTGATGCCTGTCTGCTATGTGCCACCCTGCCTTGAAGCCAGCCAGTTATGGGCTGAAACCTCTACAGACTGTGAGCTAAATAATCCCTGCCTCTCTTAATTTGTGGGTGTGGGGTATTTTGCATCAGCAATGAAACGGAAGTACCTAAGGCAGCAAACCTGTGAGATGGTGTGAATACAGTATTAGTGCCGTTTTATGGATGACAGTTACTGTTGATTACTATGACGATTTTGGTGGCAGCTAAGGTGCTGAGATCTCTCTCTCTCTCCAACTGGCATAGTTCAAAGTGCTCTGTATACCCTATCTCACTTAATCTGCATATCAACATCATCAGTTTGATTCAATTATTACTGTACTTTGACAGAAGAGAACACTGAAGGCAAGAGAGAATGAATAAACTTGTCTGCAGTCAAGCAAACACTGTGTCCTAGAATCCTTCCCTAGATAGGAGGATCTGAAGCCTATGTTCTTTCACATCTAAAGTAATCTTATGGGAACTGATACCAAGTCCTCTGTAAATCTTTCAATGTAATTTCCTTGTTCTCTGTGTAGGAGCATTTTCCTGAGAGAAAATGCCTATTTGTCTCATTATATTTCCCAGAAGCCTGAGAGATTAACATACATATGTGGCTATTACACAGGCAAACATTCTTCCTACTCTGCATAAAGAATGAATAGAGTGGGAAAAATCATACAACTTGTCTGTTACACAGTTTCTCAAAAAGAAGCATAAATATAATTCACCTACGTGATGACTGATTAAGAATTGTTGTTTGGTAATTCCTCAAAAAGAATACTGTTTTGTGTTAAGATAGTCATTTGTCTCTTAGAAGAACAGGTACATGAAGATCAGTGTTTGTAATTCGTGAAAAATACTGAAGCAAGAGTGTTTTAGCACTTATAAGGGGAACATTGTTTTGCACATCAGGAGACAAATTATAGCTAAAAGTAGCTGTCGAATTTGTCAATCTGTTAGCCTAAGTGAATTTATAGCACCTTTGTTTCTCACATTCTTAGAATTAAAAAGTGGAGCAGCTGAAGCTTTAAAACTTTCTGAACTTCTGAGGTGCATGACAATGGATTCCTCATAATCATTTATAACTGGGAAATAAGAGTCCTCTCTCTTCAAAAGAGAATGTAATCTTCATGAGGCTATAACTGCTTCTCTAATTCACTACTGGGTTGCTAAGATCTGAAATTTAAAGCAGAGAATCGATAGATATTTGCTTCACAAATGAATGATAAATCCAACAGTTCATTCCCTCTCCTAGGAAGGAGAGTAAATGAAAGTGATTTAACCTCTCTAGCCAATGTAACCGCTGTGCATAAATCTGTCAATTAAAGGGCTGTTTGAACCTGCTGTGAGTTAAGCCACACCTCCCTTTTATTGCAAAGGCTTCACAAAAGGTGGAGACCCCAGGATAATTAACATTTCTGTTGACATCTAATTGGTTTCAAGTGGTTTGCATACACCTAGAGAGAGTGAATAGTCTACCCC
This sequence comes from Dinomys branickii, assembly GCA_004027595.1. NCBI lineage: Eukaryota > Metazoa > Chordata > Mammalia > Rodentia > Dinomyidae > Dinomys > Dinomys branickii. The sequence goes on from PVLD010007748.1 coordinate 61,752, forward strand.
TTCATTCCCTTTTAAAATACGGGTTTCAATCACATGGGAAATTAACAAGATAAAAGTGAAAATAAGTGAATATTTGACACCTGCAACCAAACCTGCAACAACTCCCTGGAATATGGCTGAAATTGTCATCAGTGACAAGGAGTTGTCATCTGAAACTCTGGATTGATTCATTTATACATTATGTATGTGATATGTCATTGTTAATGTTGTTGGAATTGTATTTTGCTCTCAATGTTATACGTTTTGCAAAGGGTGAACAAGCAATGAACAAAGCAAAACAGTAAAATGTTTTAAATCTATAACAAAAAATTCATATTGACATTAAAGAAAAACATGTACAGGAAGAGAAACAACTTTCATCTAAAGTATTAAAAGAGTAAAAAAATCCTTTGGAAGAATCTGAGAGTCTTATGAATATAAAACAAAAAAATATCCTATTCAGATTGGACTTGGGGCTGAGAGAGATGTAGCTCAATGGAAGAGGCCTTGCCCAGCACTCTTCTGGCCCTGGGTTTGCACATGTGAACAATAGCAACAATTGTTCTTAAGAATTAAAAATTCTAGATTCTAACCCCACTCATTACAACTGAAAAATAAAACTTGTATGTGTGACTAACTGATAGGAGAGAGACTTAACACCCAAACTGCTAGATGTCAGATGTATCAATTCATGTATTAAGGAAAGAAAAATAATCCCCCAAGCCAAAGAATTAATCCCAAGGAGCTTGGAGGTTAAGTGTGGGAAACGTGTATTATGTAAGAGAGAGACAGGAGGTACTCCAGGAGGGAGCACTGTACTCAAAAGAAAGGTGCACATCCCATTGGGACCAACTGGGGAGCTTGTATGAGCTTTGGGAGGTGGAAATCTGTGAAGTTTCATAATCTAGTCTTAGTCTTAATCTTAGTCTTAGTAGTCTGAATCTTAATCTTAGCTTTAGTGGGCGAAAGGATGCTCAACCCCAAGGGAGGCAATGGTCTATTTCTATAAGAAGTCCCAAGAGGATGATGCTGATTGCAGTATAATCTTAGGCTTCTATTCATCCTGTAGGACAGTATGTAAGTCTGGCCATTGTGACTTTAGTTTTGAGGTCTTTCTTTCTACACGTGCATCTTCAGCCAAGTTTTGATGTGTTCTTACCTTCTATTTCAACTCCCACTATGGCCTCGAACTGTCTGATTGCCTATTAATTTCCATCTAATTTAGCTGCCTAAAATAGCATCATGAATGTTAACTAAAATAATTCTCACTCCTGTGACTGGAGCATGCAGTGGGTCCTGAGAAGGGGCAATGGGAGATTAAGAAAAGTCTATGGTACAGTGCCTACCTGGCAAGCCTGACATCATGAGTTCAATTCCTGGTACCAAACAACAACAACAACAAAAATCTAGGCACACACTAAAAGAAAAGCTGGGACTGGGTGGGATCTGATCTCTCTGAAGGACAAGCAGTGACAGCCCAGCAGAGTCTGCATCTTCGTTTATATACAATAGAAAGGGAGGAAGTGGGTGACAGGGTTGAAAGGGTCAGGGCTCAGTGTTTTGCTGAGAACACTGAAAAGGAAAGGAAGCAGTCTCAGGACTATTTGCGCTCTAGTTAACAGGGAGGAACACCAAGGCCAGACACCTGCTGGACTGGCTTCGCTCTAGTCTCAACAGCTTGTTCATATGGCTCGCCTCTGACGCTCGCGTTCACAGGGGCAGCCTTGCTGAGTCCCCGAATGTGTGGTCCATCTCTAGTTCAGCTTCTTCCCACTTTCTACAGTTGTAGATATTCAACTTAATTTTGAGTCGTGTTTTTTATCTACATGAACTCAAAGAATATTAATGCTGGGAGAGTCTTTGAAGCCATATGGATGAATTTTTTTATACACAGTGTATCTAACATAGTTATTTTAATTGGGGATACAGGACCATTCCCCACCAGTCACTGGAACCTGGGCAGTGTCCCACGGCCAACTCTTCCCCCACAACCCCCCATATACACTTTGTACTAAGGTCTACTATATCCCAAGGCAGAATAAGAAAAACACCCCTCAGCCTGCCCTGGAACATCCCAAAATTCCAAAACAGAACACACATATGCCTTATCTGCCTGAATGACCTACAGAAACCTTTCTTCACTGAGAGCTCATTGCCTGCTGATGGACTGCATCTCAGTCCAACAACAGGCATGCGCAGAAGACAAAGCTGACTTGACTCAGCACCCTGTCAGTTCAGCTCTGGAAGATACAGTGGCCCAGACCCTCCTTAATATTTTAAATTCTTCAAACCAATGCCCTCAGGGGCTCGAGTCACTTTCCCTTTCTCTGTTGAGAGCCCACTTGCTCAGAGCATACTCTCACCTGTTTTAGTGCTGCTTCTTCCTCACCACTGCACGACGTGTCCAATTTTTTTGTTTGTTACACAAAAGAATCTAGCAGGCCATCAAAACCCCATCATCCATGGTAACGAAATAGTTAAACTGGGCAACTCTACTCAAGATTCCAAAATATCTCTGTACACCAGAATATGGCACCCTTGAGTATGCCTTTCTGTTACACCAATTTCTTTGACCTGGTTATTTTGAGAAATTGTGAACGTAAGAGCAGTTCTGAAATTGTTTCCTTCCTGTGAGAGACAGTCACATCAGTAAAGGTGATCTCCATTTGGGAAGACGTGTTTCTCTGTACTAAGAAGAAAAGAATGATGCTATTAATGAATTGTTAAGCAAGAACTGAAATTTGCAAAACAGGCCTCATATTTGTTTTATGGTCATTTTCCTTGCTATCTTATCTTATAATCCTAACTTGACTTGACCAGCCTCTAAAGTTCCACACCCCCATTACAGGTTAAGGATGCGCTGCCAGCCTGAAGTTGCTGGCCTTGGCTTTGGCTTTCACATGATTCTGATATTTCCATGTATATACAAGTAATTAAAACGTTTTTTTCTCCTGGTAATCTGGCATATGTCAGTTTAACTCAAAGTCCAGCTAAAACCTAGAAGGACAAAAGGATGTAATTTTTTGCTCCTACAGGTAAGAGTAAAACTGTGTTGCTTGAGTCTCTAGGTTGTAATCCAGATCTCAGTACTCACTCTCTTTGAACTCGGGACATTTTTTAAGTACCCAGTGCCATTAATCTTTCCTCTGTAATATGCATCTTTTATATGGCATAATAATATTCACTCACTACTTGAAGGATTAAATGACTTAATAGGTTAAAAGAGGCTGGGTCATAGTGACTGCTCAGTGTAAGTTAGGCATTACTATCATTCACACTCATAGCATTATAGGCAGCTAAGTTAGATAGAAATTAATAGGCAATCAGAGAGGGATTGTGTCCTTGAGGGAGTCAGTGCCAAAGAGGAAATACATCAAAATTGCAGTTGGAGGCAAATTTGGAAAAAGCCTTCAAGACGGAGACATAGGAGCCAGGCCTGCAACTCTTCCTAGAGATAAACAGCAGGTTGGATTATACTGTAATTAGCACCACCTGGTCCAGCGAGCCTAGTTAACATATCAGATACATAGGCGGGTGAGTAGGTGACACTAACCTATATGGCATCCCATTCTGTGAATGCCTTTATTCTTTCTGTGACAGAAGTGAGATAAACTAGCTTAACGATGCCCACTGATACACTCTTACTACATGCCTCAGATTGCCATTGGATCAATATTAGCTCTGTGACTATACTCACAATCCTGTAGGGATTTGGCATCTGAACTGTAGCCACCCATGTCGTAATTTTGCTGTATAAAATAACCTTGACAAAGAGCCTAGGAGCAACTCACTTTCGGGACCCCTCCTACCTCTTCAGGGGCTTTCTTTCAATACCTTTCCTAGTCTTAACTTTGTGTATCCTCGAATCCAGGAAACTTGGAACATCTAACAGGCTGCGAATTACTTCCTGTGACAATAGGAATCACAAAAATGAAGACTTTTTTGTGGTGCAAGCAAATTCAGACTTAGTTCTTCCAACTGTTTACCAGAGACTTTCCAGTGTTGTGAGGCAGCAAGCATTGAGTATGAACTTTTACTAATAACAAGGGAACATAGGAAATTTCCCCATAGCCAGTAAGCTAAGAGAACTGCTTCTTTGGGAAATTGTCCCTTGCAGAGTTACTTCATTTTGCTCAAGATTCTAAGTTATAAATAAAAGCTACATTCAAATGATTAAGATGTTCCCTGCTAAAAAAAATCTTCCTTTAGATTTACAGAGCCCAGGATTGCTAAGGATTTTCAGATTATTAGAACCCATAATGTTCTCCTTATTCAGCTTTATATATTGGCTCAGAACACTTATAAATGATCTCAGATTTGACTTGCAAAAATGTAAGGTCTGTCTAAAGAATTATAGCAACTGATCCCAGTAGGTAGAGGAATATTGCGGGTTTGAGGCTACTGGTAATCACATGCTATAGCCGGGTAGAAGAGAGAGGTAGGGGAGGGAAGGAGGAGAGAGAGAGAGAGGAGAAAATAGATAAAACATGCCTCAGATGAAGACCAATGACCAATGACCACACCTGGCACTGTACATTGCCCACAGTAGGTCCTTCCACTCCCCATAAAAGCCCGTACACATGCTGTATTTGAGACTCCTAAGATGGTCTTTTGAGATGATAGCTCCTCCCAGGCTTTCTGGGTGGTAGCCCTCGAATACATCTGAATTTTCTTCCCACCAAATTTGTCTCATGAATATTGGCTTTAGAATGTTTAACAAATGAGCTTAATCCAGTAATTACATTCTTTTTTCCTATCAAACTATAGACAAAAAATAATTTCCTTTATCCATTTTGGGGTCTCTGACAAGAATTCCGTAAGGTAGCTTCTTTAGAGACAGGATGACCCCATGAAGATTAACCCTGAGGAGTGGTTAGAGCCTAGACTTATGATGTATCTTTGGTTCACTGATGACATTAAGTTTTTTAAATCAATTTTTATTGTTTTCATTAGCACTTGAGTCACTTACAGGAAAATGGTCAAAACTTGAGACTATAATGTTAAGTGAAATACATCAGACACACAAGTGTCGCATTTAAGTATCACATCTCATATATGAGAAATATAAAAATATAAAGGGCAAAATAAAGGATGGATAGCAGGGCATGAGGTTTTGTACTGCTGGGCAGGGGAAGCAAGTGAGCAGAAAGTGGCCTGGAAGAGAATAGTACTACAGGTTATTTAGTAAGATTTATTATGTACGTTTTAATCTGTGCTATCTTCATTAACAAACATCCTTAAGAATGAGTGTCCCTGGTTCATATGAAAATTTCCTTTGCAAAATGAAGCCCTATGTCCTGTTTTTAGAGCTTTATATAGATCTACTTCTCAGACCTTTAGCTCTTAGCCATCTAGGTTCCAAAAAGGGCATGATCTGAGGTGGCATGTCCTGGTACCCTTCACTGCTCTTTCTTATCTGCCCAGTCTCTTATACACATGTTCTTTATGAATTAGCCTAACTTGGAAACACACACACACACACACACACACACACACACACACTTACACACAGAGGTATCCAGGAAAAAAGGAATCCTATGTTCATTTATTTAATACTTCCTGATTTTTAAAATTCAAATAAAATAAAATGAACCTTTCTATCTTGACATGTAAAGGAAATATTATAAGAACATTGTTTAACATTGTTAAACAATGCTGAATATTGGGTTTCAGCATTATAGAAAATCAGGATTATTTGGTATAATCACTGTGCATTATGTCTCCAGTAAAGTGTGAAAGATTAAAATAAGTATTTTGATGTGCCAATAGTTGGATAATGTCAATTAATTTAATCTTCAGAACAATTCCATGAGGTACCAATAATAACATATATTTGTGCATACATGTGTGCTTGGCCAAGTGCCTGGCACTGTGCTAGGTACTTAATGTTCATAATAATCCTAATAATACAGTTATAAAGAGCTCCCTGATATTTCCATTTTAAAGAGAAAAAACCAAGCCTCCAAGAAGTTTATAATCAGTCCATGGTCACGCAGAGGTAGGCAAGCAATTGCACCAAAATCTGAACTCAGATTTTCTGGCCACCAAATGTATGCTCTTTTGTACACACTATGCTTCTTCTCTCTGCATGAAAAATGTGTCATTCACTCTAGACAGACCATCGGTGTTTGTGGAATAAGTAATTGCAGGAAATAGAAGGGGTGAGAAGAGCAGAGGTCCTGCAGCTAGAGACCATTGTTTAAAATCCCTGCTTCTCTGTTTTGTAATTAACTGACATCAAACACCATTTTATCACTTCTTTAGCTCAATTTCCACTTCTTTAAAATGGGTTAATATCAAATATGTTGTGTTGTGTTGTCACCATTCAAATGTATTTCAAGTACTTCAGCTAGTGCTTCCATCTTCTGCAGTACATGCTCAACGTTAGTGACCATTAGGCTCATTAGGCATTGTGGAGGTTCAGGTCATGTTATCCCAAGCTGTGTAGAATATTTAATTTTTTAAATTGCAAGAATTTTAGAAGTACCACAGTCCAGAAAGTCTCTCTGACCTTCCCCTACTCTATTACTCCTCTGAAGCAAATCATAAAGGCTAGGCAGAAATTTGACATTCCCCAGAAATGGGTCATGAGACCCTCATGTAAAAAGTGTTCTCAGTATGCCCAGGGAAACCGAATACCCTTATCTCTAAGACACAGGAGTCAGAACATACAGGACTTGCTCTTTCCCTGATTTATTAGATTTAGTTCATACCCTTTTTGTCCCATTATAATTTCCTAAGACTATCTACACTTATCAAATCTAATTCAAAGAAGTATTTAACTGTTAATTGTTAGATTTAGCTTTTTCTTTGGATCTGCATTTTCTTATGAATGTTTGTGTGTTCTGAACAGTTTATATTGAATAACTTTATATGGTTTCCTCTTTTTGTACACGTATTTTTTCTCCTACAATATTGATGACATATGAACCATATTTTATAAATTACCACAGGATTCAAAGATGAGAGCAAACTATTATCCTATTTTTCATAAGAACTTCCCGTTATCTTTTAAACTTTCTATTTTCAGAAAAATTTCATCTTGCTCATATTTTATATTTAGAAAATATCCAGTATTTTGTTTTCTGTTACACATAGCCCTTTTTCAATTCTATATCATTTGTGATATATTTTCTACGAATTTTTGTTTTTAAGTTTATTCATTTCATACTTGAATCATCATTCTTTTCATCCAATCAGAAAATACTCTATTTATTTTGAGCTATCTTTTCTAAATTACAAGAAAAGTAGGATAAGTCACAAGGTCATAAAAGCAATATGTGTATATATATATATATGTATATGTATATATATGCTTGTCTATATATAGTGATAGGGATTCTGGGGTCACACCCATGCACACTATACATATATATATATACATCCAACACTGAGCTACATTTCTAGTCCTTTAATGAATTTTGCCTGGGAAGAAGATGTGATCTATAAAATTATTTTGGGTGACAATATATTTATTCTAAGCTTTGATTGATAAACTGGAAGTAAAATTTGCATAGGATGTGTGCTGATCATGGTAGAAGTTATTTCTTAGGGGCAACATGCTCAATTTATAATAAATATCTTTACTAGTTACTTAATTCTCTTGGTTCAACACTTCTGGTGATACTTAAATTGCAAATCCTTAGCGTATATTATGCAATTACTATATTTCTTTTTGTCATTTGAAATTACAATTTTCTTAATTGATTTGTCCAGTGAAGAGCAATTATTTGGGGCCTTAGATGTTTTCTGGCTGCATGTTGACTTTCTGTTGAGGATTGTAAATCGTCAACAGTCATGTTGAAACACCTAAATGTAAGAAAACAATACTAGAAATAGTGAATATTTTAGTTAATTCTGATAAGAAACTGTTTTGGACAAGTATTTTCTTATTCATTTCTGTACCATATGGGTCAGAACTACCCTTTATCCCTCTGACAATACCAGCAACACTTCTGAGCACATGCATTCATTTCTTCCCTCTTTCTGCTTCTTATTAGTGAACAGTTCTCTGTGTCTCACAGTGCACAGAATATTTTGTATTGAATGGCTCTTGTTACCAAATTCTCTGAGGAGTTTTTGACATTCAAAATGATGCTCTAGTACAACACTGAAATCTTTTACTTTTTGTCAAATTCTCAGTGTATAAATTACACAGTTAAAATGAAGTCTCCAATGTGTTTGGGTTCCATTCTCTACGGACGTTTTGTAGCATTTAGGAAAAAAAAGCTTTTAGGGTACATTGCACAGTGTCTGATGCAGTCTGTCTTTCAGGAAATATGGTTAGAGTAACATCATTTTATTCAACTTGATACAGGGTTTGGTATTCTAAAAAGCCCTTTCTGTAATTAAACTCATTTTCCCCATACTAAGCATAAATATCATTGATGTATTTGCCCAAGACTGTGCAAAGACATTAAAGAACATCCTTCCTCTACACCACAGTATTATTTTCCTTACTTATGGAGGCATCAGAACTTTCCATGTCTTCATTAACAGTAATGCATGAACTCCTTCATATTTGATTTTCATATTTGATTTTAATTAATGAAAAAATGATCCCGAAATTCTAGGAAAGATTTGTCAAATTCTAGGAAAGGTTTGTCGTTAGACTGCTATTAAATACAGTTTTGTATTACTGCACCCTTTCCATTCAGTCCACTTTATGTCAGAGTCCTCAGAGCAAAGACATTTCTTGCCTTTAAGCTGGAAATTCAAAGGAGGAGCACAAAAAGAAACCACTAATTTGCCAAGAGTAAAGAGCAAAATAGATGAAATGTGTCTTTCAATGAAGTTAGTAAAATTTAAAATCAAAGACGAGCTTGAATTTTGATTGATTTTTTTTATCGTGGTCAATATGACAAATTTAAATTTGAAAAGCTAATGTAGTGGGTAAATTCTCATATAACCCATGAGTGAATTAAGTTTTCAAAGGCATGGTATATCTTTTCTTCTCTAAGTTAGATTTTGCAACTTCATGGTATTAGGTAAAGTATACAAATCTCCTTCTTTAGTATTTCTACTCCTTGGGTATTTCAGCTTGTATATTACTTTCCTTTTCTGAAACACATGCTACTGATATACTTGATAATAAAATAATTTGGAACTACTTTAAAACATATGGCAAATATGACCTGAAATTTACCTGACTCACTAATAAACCTACTGGGGTCTTTAAGGGTATTTTCAATACTTCAGTTTGCTTTTTAAAAACTCAAAACATTTTAGAGATATGAAAAAGGGTAACATCTCTAGATTTGATTACAATACACTAACTATTTGAAATCAGGTTTTAAAAATAAGTCTTAGTCATTACTTCATTAATGAACCTTTTAAAATAATGAATTAAAGCTTCCTATTGCAGAAGATTTAGCTTTGGTGATGGTCAGTATTACAAGGTAATTCATATAATATTATTATCATGGAAAGTTTACTGTGCAGAATAAAGTATAAATATTAGCCGAGAGATATACAGGACATTTCAATGTTCCCATTGTATCCCACATCCCGTGAAAAGCATATAGATTCATGTAGAAAGACGGAGACCTGCCATGCACGGGAAGCTGTGGCAGTAATTTTTTATACTCTTTACTTTTTGGACAACATCGCCATGTTTCTTCCCTATTTAAGTGTTCAGACATTTAGATCCTGGTTCATTTTTGTTTGTTTCATTTTTACTAGATTTTGTTTATACATACTGTGCTCTCAAAGAGATATTGAATGATGGTGGCATAACAGATTTAAGAAAAATAAGTTCACTTGGCCAAGAAATTTATCAGTCCTTGAACTGAAATCATACACTTCTATGTAGTTAAGAACTAAAATCAGTCCAGGATTTCCACTTATTTCCATTAAAAGGAAAATCTCAACTCATTTATTTTATTTACTTAAGCATATACAATTACTTTAAATCATTAAAAAACCTCTTTACACTCAGAGCAAAGACATCCACAATTTAAACTTCATAGTTGGTAATTGTGCCTTTCCCTTTCATTTCCATTCTGAATTTTCCTTCGCATAATGGTGCTATCAAAGGATTGGTTTTCATTTCCTCATCTCCGAGGCAGGATCATCATACTTACAACAAAAAACTGCACTGATGATTAAATTTGTGGGCATAAAATGCTTACTACAATGCTGGGCAGACCTTGGAATACAACAAATGCTAGGTTTTATCCTCAGCTATCTCATTTGTGTAATTGGAATGCATAATCCAACCACTCTTTATTAATATGTGAAGGAAAGATTTTTCCTTTCATAGTCTACAAATTCTACACCTGTGAAAATAAAAACATTATGCTTACTGTAAAAAAGTATAGAATGTTTCAAATAGGAGAGACTTTGGGGAGGCAGGACATCAACTTCTAGGGATCTGATCAGTTATTTGCATTGCAAAAGGACCACGCAAATAGCACTGTCAATTCAGAATTAGACTAAAATTATGCCCTTTTTCTATTGCCAGTCAGATGTGCATACTACAGTAGCATAGCTTGCGTCATTTTTATATTTTCTAAAAATAAGCTTTGTAAGAGCAGCACTTCAAAAATATTTTAAAACATTTTTTGTTTCTTATGAACCTAGATATTTTATTCCTACAGACATGGCAATATTGCAAAAGCTGAAAACCTAATTCAAGTTCTGGGAAATCTGCAGTATCAGTACCAGTAATAAGGTATCTGGATCTAACTTTAGATTGAATATCATGTGAGACACATCAAGGATTGCAGTTTTATCTGTAATGGTACCAAGGTGGATAATCATCGTTATTACATTGTGGGAAGATGAGTCATGCGTGTGGACTCATTCCAATTCCTCTGAGAAAGACCCTATAATTGGCATCAATTAATCCTCTTGTTGGCAGTTGTAGAAACCATCTGAAATGTAATAAACGGAGACTGAAATGCGTTCTCAGTGAAAGACAGTCGTCTTGGACGTTGACGAAAGCTGATTATGAAATTGGCAGTTGGTATTCACTGTCCTTCTCCAAATATTGACTTTGTGCTTTTGTCCTCCGTTATCAGCTCACAACTTCATTTTCTCCGGAAAAAATGAATTAATTTCCTCTAAATAGTTCTGTGATAGTTTTATTTTTCCCCTTTCTGCATATTTTGATTTAAAGCATGTGTTAGAGAAAAAAGAGGAAACCCTACACTAGCACTTTCTGCCTTGACGTTACAGACATGAAACAAAATCTTGATTTCAAAACGTTGGTGCAAGGGGTGTTATGGTTATTCTGGAGATTCTAATGTCTTCAGATTAAACTCCCATTTTTTTTAAAAAATAAGAGATTTTAAATATTACCTAATTCACTGTGATGTAAAGGTGAAAACAAGCAAGATAGGAGCAGCGATTTATAATTTTGTTTTAAATATTAATGTTTTTACTATCTCACTCCCACAGAATTTCCATTTTTGGACTTGGCTTTCTTTTCTTTTCTATTTTTTTTGGTACCAGGAATTGAACTTAGGACCTCACGCTTGCTTTGTAACCTGAGCTACATCCCTGGATGCTTTCTAACATTAAGTTTAATATTATTTTAACATTGAAATACATATGCATTTCGTCAGTTTAAAAGGGGCAGAATTAATGTAGTTTTGAGTGCATAGTAAAAATATTAAGAAAAATAATAAGACAGTTAATTTCCCATGTTTTTATCACTTTATAATGTTGACTTGTATTTTAAAATATTTTTCTTTTCACAACTGAACAGTTACCTTTTAATACATTTATTAATTTTTCATTTTCAAAATTTTAGTTTCACTTTTTCTCAGAATTACAAATGCGAACATGAAATCACTTGCAGTCTATATTAAATATTTGCTTAAAAATCTGTGGAGCAATGTAACGAACTTGAAAATATATAGTTGTAGGAACTAGTTTGGATTATTTATTCCATATATTTTTAAATAAGACATCATGCTACCTATCAATGGGTAACGTTTATCAAACAATACATAAGAGGTACAGATTTAGATATTTTCATTTATATCAGCCATATTCTAGAGAAAAACTTCAATTTTCTTGTTGCAATGACACCCACGATACAGATCATGTGGGTTAAGATTGCATTGGAAGCTGCTACAGTTACATGTAGCTTGTCACCCAAATGTCCATGCACTGGGATTTGGTCCATCAGAGTGACCATTTGGGGAGGCAGTGGGCTTCCAGTAGATGGAGCCTCATTAGAGGTTGTCAAGTGGTCAAAGCATGTTTGTGCGGTGTTCAGGTGGTTCTGGTGGGATTCCTGAATTAGTTCCCAGGGAAATGCTATTGTAAGAGAGCAACTGTGGCCCCTCGACCTTTCTCCGGCTTCCTGTATGGTGATGCAAACTCCTCCTCACACACATGCTCCTGTCATCACCAGAGCAGTGCTGCCGCCCATGCCCTGTCCTTGAACTCCAGAACTGTGACCTAAACCGCCTCAGCTGTATCATTACAGCCATGGAAAATGGACTAATGCCAAGAACTACCTTTGTTAAATGAAGATGACTCAGACCTTCTTGCATTTTAATGTGTAGTCTAGTAACTGAAAACACAACAAAACAAACTTAAACTAGGAAGTTAGCATAAAATACGTAAAATATCATGGCAATAAGAAACTGAGATTCAAATTTAAGTTAAAAATTTTAGAGAGATGCCAATATTCATGAAGCTTATAATTTACAGTATTAACCTAGATAGCACTTCATGTAATCTGTCTTATGCCACTTGAATAAAATTGTCTAAGGGCATTACCCCAGGACTGTAGAAAGGATTTCCTCAAACATGTGTGGCTTCTACAGGATGCTACGGTTGCTCAGGTCCCTGTGAGTCCAGGTTTTGAGTTCTACTCATCACATGCTCCAGATGTTCTCACCTCTTGGCTCTGCGTGAATACAGATGTGATAAATTAGCTTGGCTTTGTTCTCCACTTGAGCACATGGCTTCATCATTAAACCTCTCGTGCCTTCCTCTTCTCTGGGATTCACTCCTTTTAAATTATGCAAAGCATATTTGTTCCACAAACTCCGCATACAGGCCAAGACTTATTTATTGTTGGTTCTGCCTAATGAAGAAGTCTCCTCCAAGGTCACTCTTTCCTGTAAAAGAAAAAAATAATGCTAGTCTTTTCTTTTTAAATTTTTCACTGGTAACTAGAAATTGTACAGGGGAAGCTTATGAGCCAGAATGACCTTTATCATCTTTGGTTCTAAATGGTGGTTCTAGAGGTCAGATTTCATAGCTAATGGCAAGATACCATTATTGTTGAGGGAGTAGTACCTTTTAAGCACCCCCCATCAATGTTTTCTGCATTGTAACTTCAATAACGCATATACACACTACCCATCACTCACACAAATGCATGAGATTTAGTAGCTTCTATATGTTTGAACAAGTCCAAGGAAAAAATATGCCCAGAACTTCCATAGAGTTTGATCACAAGAAATTCTGAGGAAAAAACTTGATCTTTTGTGGAAAAAATTCTTAGGTACTAGTTACTAATCAAGAAGTTCTTCAAATGGGTAATCACATTTTTATACTATCAACCACAATGAAAGCACATTAGTTCATATTCAGGGCCTACACTTCCACATCCTGTCTCTGTCCATAAGAACTAACCCTTTGATGGGATATGGTGGCAGTGTCTCTATTCTCAGCACTCAGGAGGCTGAGGTAGGAGGATCATTGAAAGTTTGGCCAGTCTGGGCTACACAGTGAATTCGAGGCCAGCCTGAATTATAGGGCAAGATCCTGCCTCAAAACAAAACAAAGCAAAATACAAAAAAAGAAAAAAAAGACCAAAATAAAAAAAGACTAATTCTCTATTAGACATAACAGTTTTCCATTACAGTACTCTGACATTTGCCTGTGGTAATAATGCTCAAGATTTCTAGGGGGATTTTAAGAGAAAGTTCTTAGAATTGAAAAGCTTTTAATAGCCAAGTAAGTGAATTATTAGTGGAGATATTTTAGGAGCCAGGAAGGCATGGTCTCCATGGTAGTATAGACACCATAGTTCCATTTCTTAGGTCAACAGCTTCTGCTCTGTATTGTCCGTTCTTTTGGGTTTATACTCTGCTCAAGTCATCTCTTTCTCTCCAAAATCAACTGTCCCTCACCCTGAAAATGTTTCTCTCATTCTCTGGGATCTTCTTCTCCACAGGAGCAGGAGCTTCTATTTCTGGTCAGATTCCTTTTCCTGATGCTGCCTTCTTTCTTTTTCTCTGTTTTTCTTTGAAACTGCTTCTCCTTCTGTCTTGCTAAGCTTCAATCTGTCAGAATTCTTTACTGTCAGCCCTCTTTTCAAAGAGCCATCTTTGAGGCAGCTCTTCTCCCTTTTATCTTTTCTTGTAGCTCAGGCTGGCCTTTAATTCTTAGTGATCTTCCTGCCTCAGCTTGCTCAGTGCTGGTTTTACAGGGCTGTGCACCTTTCCCAGGTATTTTTCACTTTTGAAGCACTCCTTTCTCCTCTCCATTTTCTCAGGCTTGACTGAGAGCAGCTTTGGTCTTCTTTGGGGCTGGTGGCCCTTGCAGAGCACATAGCAGAATCTGGGGGCAATCACGCTGAATGACCACCTGGGGTCAAGGCTGCAGCAGCAGGAACAGCTTATGGCTTGACAGGTGACTCTAATTTGATTGTGCCTTCTTTTACCTTCAGTACAGCTTCAATATTCTTTAGAATGAATCATGGTTGACTGTGTTACTTTTCTCCTGAGTTTTCTTTCTCAGGCAATGTTCACACTTGACAGGGATAACGGGGGCAGTTCTTAGTGAAAGCAGTTTTGGCTGAAGGTAGAGACAGGAAGAAGTGGGTCCGGTGAAAGAAGAAAGGATTTGGAAGGCACAGGTGCACCCAAAGTAGGGAGCCAAGTAGAAAATTCTCCTCTGGGATTAGATGGAGACAGAGGCCAGCTGATGCCACTTGTATTGAAAGACAGGAAAAATTCATTTTCCCCTTTCACCTCTCTCCTCTTCCCTCCTTCTCCTTACGTCTTTCTCTTCCCATTCTTCTTTTCCTTCTTTCTTTCTCCTCCCACTGTCTCTTCATACAGCGCCATCCAGTCCTGTTAGCAGAGTTTGGTTTCTTTCTAGAGCAGTGTTGATTCCACTGTGTGATGCTGCATCCCCAGACAAGAAGCCCTGCTCTTTCTGTGGCCAGGAGTGAACAAATGTGTGGCCACTGGGAATATGAAGAATGTCCCGGGAGGAACATGTACAACCATGGACTCAGAGGTGTTTCAAGAAACTGTATTTAACAATGGATAGGAGTCAGTGGGTTTTTCCCCTAATCCTTCCTCTTTGGAAAGTACCCTGCAGTACACTATATACCCAGTAAGGTTTTTAAGATGACTGAAGTTCATATGTGTCTCAGAATAGTACCTAGCATGTAGTAAATGGATGCAATGCTAATTATTAATAACTGCAGAGGTTGAAAGCTGAATTTCTTTATTTACACTAAGATGATAGTTGGAAGCATAAAGGTTTGCAGATAGATTTTTGATACTGAGGATGAGATTTCTGAGTCTATACCTACACCAACTTTAGGGCACACATTCCTGGGATCAGAACAATGGGAATGGCTTGGTTTTACGGGGGTGGTTTGGGCTTCTGTCAAATGCGATGCATGGAACCACATGCTATTCAGCTTTTTTTATTATTCAGCTACTTAATTAAATATCTCATTAAAGAAGTGGTTAGAATGGGAGTAACAGTTTATGACTGGCCATAACCTTTTTCTTTGTATATTGCTTGAATTGTAGTTGCATATGTAGTACAAATGGAATCCATAGGATTTATTCACATGGAAAATGAATACCTCATTTCTCCTTTGTCTAGAGACATTGGCAGCGAGCACATTGCTGTAAATAATTCCATATTAATATTAAATAAGTGTTTTTATTTTTATAATGTATTGTGGTTTTTACAGAATATCCATTCCAAGTAGTAAAGCACCAATATTTTATAAAACTTTCTTATTGAGATAATGGGCAGAATAAGACTTATGGTGTAAGAAACTGTCATGTTCTATTTATTTCTATTAAAAATGAAAGTCATTTATTCCTTCAGTCTTTACAGCCTTCCTTTGGGTTATGGCAATAAACCAAATAAACAAAACCCCAGGTAGTCCTCAATTGCAGAGATTTTGCAGTTCATTTTTCGTCTTGTTCCAAGCTGCAGAGAAGATTGGGGCTGAAGCCTAGCAAAGTAAACCACAGAGACAGCAGCCCCTGAAGGTTCAGATAACAGAGGACAACCAACCTTCAGAAACCAGGTTCATCCAAGAGCTTAGATTGATCTTCAAGTGTAGATTGAAGATAAGAAATCGAAGTATGTTTAGAAACTGCATATTGTTAAAGAAGGTAGTAGTCTTCACATTTTTCACACATGCTTACAACAATGTGTATATGTGTTTCTTTTAACCTTGTAAATAATTCATGTGCAAATCATATACCCGCTGTTATGAAACCATAAATGACACGTAAATGGAGGACCCACCACATCATTAAAGACTGAGTATATTTCTATAGTGAAATCATCATTATGACTAATAAAGAACCTAATGGTTATGAAATTAGAAATGGAATACTGACTGAACCCTCACTAATAATTTGTCCAGTTTTGAAAGCCAAGTACATGGACTCTTTCAATGGGAAGTAACGACCTTAAACCACCAAGTGGATATTTTTCTTTCCCTGGCCGAATAAACATGACACTATTTAGAATGTTCACCAATAGCACACTACTCATTTTAAAAAAGATTTAGGTTAGCCTACAAAGGAAATGAGAATAGAACTCAGTACTACTTATAATGTTTCTTAAGTGGCTGATTCAGAAGAATTTTTTAAAAAAATTTGAATAAATTCATATCTCTTTGTTATTGTTGTTCAGATTCTAAAATAAATTAGTAAGGTTTGGGATAAAGCTATTGCAAATAACTAAATTTGATTGAGATTGATAAGCAATTAAAAAGGAACTGGAGCGAAGATAGAATGAAAGCAGAGAGGAGACAAATTAAGCCTTTGGATGATGGTGAGTTGGTAGAAACTAGGCCCCAGATGGACAAGACAAATGAAAAAAGTAGTAACATTTTACATTTATTAAAATTAGGAAAAGAACAGAACATGCTCTACAGAGCAAGTGCAGGCCAATTAAAAGTAGGAAAAGCAGTACACTCTATACGGAGCTAGCAGCAGAGCACTGAGAGAGAGACTATAGTGGCCACGAAGTGAATAGTGGTCACATTTTCCATCTCTCATTGCTCAGGTTGAGGTCACAGCAAGGCTGTCTTGAGTTTTCAAGAAAAAAATTAAAGATAGCTCTTTCTGATTGGTTCCAGGTGCAAGCTTGGACACAAGTCCCCTAGATCTCTGTGATTGACAGGTCACATTTACCTGCTCAGTCACTTTGCCACACCCTAATCTCCTGCCTCAAAGAGACATAAACGAAGGAAATGAGCCTTATGAATGCTTAGTAAGAACATTCTTTCATCGGTATATATGTGCATGTGAAAGGTAGGAGAGAAAAAATAAAAGTAGGCAGAAAGAGATGAGGGAACATTACAATTTAAAAAAAAATTGAGATTCAGAACACAAAACCAGTTTGAATTTTGTTTTTCCTTGTCTTTCTCTGTTCCAGGAACACGATAAACCTGGGCAATTCCTTTCCTCCTGGAAATGAATACATTTCCTTCTTACTTGAAAATCATCCTCTTTTACCTAGAAAGAAACCATTGCTTCTGACCAGTAAAGGCTTTCCCCCATCAATGGACGTTACCTTCCTGTAAGTGGTCCATCCTCCTCCACCAACTAAACTAAGCCTAAGACTATAGATGGATGAATTCCACAGATTTCCACCAACAAAAATACATAAATATCCCCAATCCCAAATTGTAGCGCCTCTCGCTAGTGAAGGCCCCTTCACTCTTGAGTAGTCACGGTTAAACAAATATGGAGTCAGAGGAGACAGGAAGTGTGGGCGTGGCTAAAGCTAGCTGGGAAAGGACGCTGAGATGATCCCTGAACGTGTGTACAGGACTTTTCTCAACACCTGCATGTTCTGTAGATTTTTCACTGGTACTGCGGCAGGTTTTTGATAGAATGACCTATATGTCACCAGCGTGGGAAAATTGGAGACAGCTGCCATTAAGCACTCCCCACTGTGCCTCTTCATGATAGCTCACTCTACAGTATAAAGTGTATTTATTTTTATTTTTCTCTCCCTTTTTACTCTGACCAAACTTGCCCTGCAGAGCCCATTTTTTCCCATTACCCTTCTGGGTTTTGTTCCCCTGTTTTCAGTAGATGTGAAACTTTGCCACAGTTTATGCCTGTTTCTTTCAGTTCTTTGTTCGGTAAGGAAGGATCTAGAAACCACCTCCAGAAGGAGTCTTCAGCACCTCAAAAACAGGTTTGTAGAACTTCTTCAAAAGTTAGGAAAAGTCACACTGACATACTGATAGAAGGATATCTGGTTAGAGTCTCTGGAGGAGTCATGCAGTTCCTCCCTAAGGGACGCACCTAGATTTGATGAGTCCTCATTTCCACATGATTTTGTGGTAGTTGTGAAAAATCAAATCAAAGTGAAGTGGGAAAAGTGCGTGACAAGTTCTAATATGCTGTATACAATGTTTCTTTCTAAATTCAAAGATCAGCTTGTTTTCTACCTAGAGCTAGAGCCAATTATTTTAGGTATCATTTAAACTTAAGATAAACGATCATAGTGCCCGGTAGGTGGAGGAAATGGATAGTTTTTCAAAATATTGTAAAACATGGCTGAAGCATATCTTTTCTGTTCCTTCTTCAGGCCCTCAACTAATTTACAAATCAGGTAAGGAGAGGATCTCTGTAGTCTTTTTTTCATCTTTGAGCCATTTTTTCTTAACTTCTATATCCTAGATGAAGCTGTAACCATGACAGGATGTATTAGCCATTGAAATCTGAACAGAAGGGCAATTCCTAATCAAATTGGCACTAATTTCTTTCAGCACAAATTATCATCATTCACAGCAAATTTGCTTTCAGTGAACTGTGCCAACTTGAGATATGGTTCTCAGCACTTTTATCTCAGCCCATCAATACAATTGATCAAATCATTTTGTAAAAGCAATGTCTTTTTTTTCTTTTAATTTTTTATGATGATCTATGGGATGTAAGTCAATTTTCTCATTTATGCCAAGCTTATTCCACTGAAAAGGTACTATAAATGAAGGCCTATCTTTTTGTAACATTTATTATTGAAATGAATTCGGCTAAAATATAGAAACTAACATATTTGTCTATTGTAAATATTGGAGTAACGTGAAGAAATATATTTAGTTATCTATTGCATAGTTATTATTTAACCTAATATTTTGTATCTAAGAAGATACACACACACACACACATACACACCAGTCAGATTCATGTTTCCAACTGTTATGTTACTTTATATAACTTGTACAGGCTTACAGATGTTATCATAATATTTATATATAGTTCTCTGACTCCTTGCTATCATCTCTAACGTTGTAGTTTGCTGCTCCATCTGCTCAAAATGTACATTTCTATAGATTTATAATAATGCCATCATCTAAGTAGCTTGCCAAATTGCAAATAATGTTAAGATATACCACAAAAATAGAAAAACCCAAGGCAGTGCTTGAGGATTCTGCAATCTTATACCCGTCTGCCTTTAATTACCTTTTATTTTTGCTCAGATGTAGAGCAGTCTCATGTGCAAACTTGTGGCTACGAAATTTCCATAATTATGGTTTTATTATTTCAGTTTTGTAGTTGTAACCACAACAAGATGAAAGACTTCATCTGAAAACAACCATCTTTACCAGTAAAAAGTGTTAATTACAACATAAACGATGTCAGTGAAAATATTGGAAAATTCCAGGTTTAATTAGGTCTACCACAGAAATAGAACTGTCACAGGGCTTGGCATTTTGGCAGTTTTAATTCCTCTGTGCATTTTCTTCTTTAAGATAATCACATATAGAGAGTGAGAAAATGAACGTCATTTGTTTTAAACATATTGTTCAAGTGTGTACCCAAGCTGAAGTGTAATATTCATTCACAATATGTTCCAGTGACAAAATATTTCCAACTAAAGTCTCTACAAAGATACGTATTTATTCCTACTCATTGCGTTATCTCCTTTTCCTAAGATACGATGAGAATCTGAGCTTATCTAGATAAAAACAATTTCTTGGACATATTTCTAAGACTCATGCCTTCTGTATATTACTTATTTATCTTCAGTAATCTTGAGACTTGCAAAGATGTTCTCTGAGCCCAGTGGAATAGAAGGAGCCAAGCCTCAAGACTGCAGAGCACTCCTCTTCCTGCCAGTAAGATCTTAATTGCTATAATTAAAAATAAGAATCACTTTTATTAAAAACCAACCCTCCTGCTGTGTGACTCATTGTAGTAATGTGTTGCATAACACTCAGGCATTTATAATGCCTACGGATAAGATAAAAATGCAACTCTCCCTATGTGCATCTGTTAATACATGGTTTGTGACAGTTTCAAGCCA
Organism: Dinomys branickii; assembly: GCA_004027595.1. Lineage (NCBI taxonomy): Eukaryota > Metazoa > Chordata > Mammalia > Rodentia > Dinomyidae > Dinomys > Dinomys branickii. The sequence continues at coordinate 82,233 of PVLD010007748.1, forward strand.
TGGAATTGAACCTTAATTAGTAAGTTAAATGATAAGAGTCCAAAGTAATGACGAACAAAAACCAGAATTCATACATGTTAAAACATACATAAATATATAAAAGTTTTAAAATCAGATTTGAATTTGCTCATGTCTAACAAAAAGAAATTGCAGTAAGAAATCTTGTGTGAGTCCGTCACCACCACAGATCTAGTGGGAGGCTTGCCACAATTAATTGAGTAACCAGCAGGATACCTCGAAGCCTATGAATTGATGAAGAAAATCTTGTCTGTGACTTGGAATCCATGTCTTCATGGATGCAAAAGGGAGTGCAACATTATATATAGTCCTTGGATGTATCCCATAATTCTTAGAAGGTCTTTGTTGGCTTCCTTGAGTACAAAATGTGGTAAATTTGGAAAAAACTAGGAATTGCCAGCCTAACAGGATTACTAAGAGAATGTTCTTCTTCCCTGCCCTTGGGTTCTTTATTTATTATATTAATTCAGATGTGAGTTGTTGCTTTATCTCAAACTATTTTATATTCCTTTTAGGTCTCTTTGGTCAAACTGAAGCTTCTCTTTCATTTTTTCCTGAGCATGCTTGATTACTTTATTCCTAGATGAAGAAGTGGACCAGTTATCTCCAAAATGGATAGTTCTCCATATTTCCATCAGAAAATGGTGGACCTGGTTCTGCCATTCTCACTATTGAAACCTCCTCCCTCATGTAAGAGGGAAAGTGAAGATGAGGACCAAGGGACAATAGTCACAGCCTTGGATGATCTGCTTCCAGAGCAGTGAACTATTTATGGCAGAAGTATCTAACTTCATCAGACCTTATACTTTTACTATGGGGGAACTTATGAAACAGAATTATTGGATAGATTTGTGATTCCTGCAAAAGTGGACTCTCGGTCCCACACAGGATGCTTTGTGAGTTGCGTTCCACAAGCCTACTTGGGTTATTGCAGACAGGATCAGTCTAAAGAGCTAATGAGCAAGCTTGATGTCTAATGGTATTAATTCTGCATATGGGTCACATTTCCTACTTGAAAATGGAAATGTTTTAGAAAAAAGATTTCAGCATTAATGATAACGTGGCATAGTGGGCCTGGGAAGAAAAGGATGTTTTCCCCAGGCTAGGCTTATTGAACAGATTTTAGTAGGTGGTACATTTTTATACGAAGTAGCACAAGGAATAAAGGGTGAGATGGTATTGGTCAACTCTCAGCGGCAGCTGAACTGAACACAATGTCTGTGAAGTGGTTGGTATTTGGGCTATTGTAAGGACACAGAGAGATATGGGTGCTATTCTCTAAGGAAGTTTCAGCTTTCAATCGACTAAAGTGTAGATTAATCTACTGGGAGAAAATCACACGTAGTCTATGTGAGATCACCATATTGCTAGAACCTATTAGATGCTGGGAATAGTGCTGTGTGAAGGTACGAATGCCGCTCCAACCTAGCCAGATACCTGAGAATGGACTCACACAGCTACTCCCTTTCTTTCCTTCTTTAGGGTTCTATAATAAAAGACCACAGACTGCACTGCTTACATATAAAAGAAATTTCTTGTTCCTATTTGTAGGGGCTGATAAGGCCACGATCAAGTTTCTAATAGATTTTCTGTGTGGTGAAGGTTGTCTTCATAGGTGGGCACCTTTTCCTACATCCTTACATGGCAGGAAAAGCAAGAGATCCTCTTTATAAGGGCACTGAACACATTAATGACTACTATGCCCTCAGGACTCCCTCTCACCCGAAGGTTTTATCTGCCAGTACCCACAAATTAGGGATGGGGTTTCGGTATATAAATATTGAGGCTACACAAGTATTTAGAATATAGCACTATCCCACAGCACAGCACAGCACAGCACAGCACAGGTCTCCGAAAGAGAGAGCTTGCCTTAGTCTCCAAACCAGACATGGTTAGTCTCTCTCCTGTAAAGAAGTAGTGAAGGAAAGAACAAAAGCAAGCCACTCTTTCCACTTCCAAGTCTTCTTCAACCATTAGTACAGCAGCTTTCAGAAGAATTTAAAGTAATCACGTGGTCCTATGGCTTCACAATGGATTTGAAGTGCCGAGAGGGTTATGAAATCTGTCTAAGACGTTGTTAAAAAATACAAAGGGAAGAATTGGCATTATGACTTGAAAATGGTTATTAGAAAAACTCAAATTGGCTTATTTTTATACCTAATATGGGATTATTAATGAACTGCCCAACTGGATGTGTGTGTGTGTGTGTGTGTGTGTGTGTGTGTGTGTGTGTGTTTGGGGACTAGATGTTTGATACCACAGCAAGTCAGTCACATTCACTTCATTCTTATCATACTCTAATGAAGTAGTTACTAGTTTTATATCTGTTGAGAGGTTAAGGATACTGAATAGATACAAAGCTATATTTAAACTCAGATCTGTTTTTATTTCTCATCTCTAATGACAGTTCCTTGATTTTCATTGCTTTTGGAAACAGGCTGTAAGTTCTTATAACTGCTGATCAAATCCTTGAACATTCCTTTGTGACTCAGCCAGTACCATTTTCTTATTTTACTGGGTTTTTAATCCTAAAAATTTAGTACAAATATGTAAAATTAACCAAGGCACAATTTTTGACATGAATAGAAGAGGAATACAAAGTTCATAATGGAATGTAAGAAAAATGATTTTATTTCACTCCTATAATCATGTAAGAGATTTAGAGGTCAAAGCAGGAACCGAAGCATTTGTATGCTTAAAATCTTCTTCACAGTTGAGAAAGGGACAAAGACGAAGTGTCACTGGAAACCATTAAGGATCATTAATTCTTTTCTGGATGAGATAATGAGATCCTCTTTGGAATTTAAATGAATATGTATGAAACATTTTGGGTTATGAAGGGTAGATCATCTGTTCCAACAAATCCAAAATACAACCAATAGAAGTGTAATTTTTAAGTAATAGGAGGTTTCTAATTTTACATACTCATTTTAAGACTTAGGCCCATTCTTTAACATCAGGTAAATATTTCAGTTCCATTCAAGATTTTTTTGGTTTAGATCAAATTTCTCTTTGTTTCATGACCTAAAGTAGATTTCTATATTTTAGTATCAGTGCCTTTTAATTATCAGTGCCTTTCTGAATTACATATCCTTATTTCAAATAAGAATTTAAAATAATTTTCATAACAGTCACATGCCATAGACTATTTTGATTTTTTGCGTCTTTTCTGTTTACATTTATAGCTTTTTAAAAAAGGATTCCCTCAGGTAGGTTCGTTGATGTGTACACAATTCACAAGTTGGTGAATGTGCCTTACAGCATAAGTCAGATACATTGGCTTACGGAACTGATCATTCAGGAGAGCAATGGATAGTCATCACAGAACAAACTGCCAACTGGCAATGGGTCACATGCAGATCACAGTGGATGCAAAACGGATTTGAGCTGAATACAACTGACAATATATTTAAAACACTCTCAGATCTTCCTGTGAATATAATAGTAAACTGTTGAATATATTTAGTAATTAGCCACATCACTTTGTTTTATTTCATTGAGAATTAAAAAGCCTAAAACCCAATTTGTTGAATCAAAGTTCAAACAACTTGAAAATGATCAATGAATTCAAAGTATTCTCTTTGTGCATTGGTCAGTTTAAATAACTTATAACCCATTACTTGACTTACAAACGTAAGCAGAAGAGAAATTTTTATTGTGTCATTCTAAGTTACACCACTTTCTTTATGAGATTTAAAAAAATACATGGTGTGTGTCTGTGTTTGTGTGTGTACAAAGACAAACTATCTACATTTAGTCTAAATATTCCCTTTTATAGAAATGCTGTTTTTGCAGCCATGGCTGAGAAGTGTTACTTTAATTTACTGTTAATTTTTATTTACTGCCTATCTGTAAAGAGAAAGAACTTTTCCCATGATACATCTTCAGGGGCTCTTCCCAAGTCACACAGTGTTTGCCACAATCCTCTTCGTTTCTAATTATTTTTTATTCATATTCTGAAATCAACATCTTTCTTTTTTTTTTCTTTTTCCTTTTTTTTTTTTAATAAGAATTGAATTGTTATCCTGGGACTTGGGACATCTTAGTTAGTATTGAGAGAGAATCAGAGGAGGTTGATGGATGAACCAGAGAGATATTTACTACGTTAGATTCAGTCTCTTCTATAAATGAATTACCTGAGAATTAAAACCAGAGTTTCCATTGCAAACAGTATTTTTGCAGGAGGTTCAAGTGGAATGAAAGATGAAGAGATAGCATTTGGGTGCCCTAAAGAAAAGAAATACAACTGTATTATCTTTTGTTATTAGGATCCCAAGAGCTCTAGGAAAGACTCAGATATTATCTTTGAACAATAGACAAAGAGGCCCAACATTGTCTAAGGGCAAAAACAGTGGAGATTATGCAACAAATTAATGAGTTAAATGAATAGTAAAAGGAAAAAGTTAATTTCAAGACAATAACTTTGTGTACTTTTCTAGGAGTAATAAAGATTTTCAAGGGTTTTTCCTTCTCTTTCTTTTTTTTTTTGTTTTTTTTTTTGTTTTACTTTTTTGAGACAGAGTCTTGGTATGCAGTTTAGCCTGGGCTTGAACTCACTATGTAGTGCAGACAGGCATTGAATTTGTGGCAATCCTCCTGCCTCAGCCTCCTGCTTGCTGGGATTACAGGCATGCTCTATCACGCCCAGCCAAGGGGTAATAAAGTTGGCTCTATTACTATAATTTAAAAAATAATAAATGGTCATAGTACTACTCTTTGATTACTCATTATGTGCCAGCCTAAGGACGTATGAGATGTGATCACTAATATTGTAAATGTTCGAATAAAAAATTACTGTAATCCCCCCAAATATATTCTCCCTTGCCTTGAATACATTTGTCCCATAATTCTTGCCGCTTTCTGAAACAGTTCTGAAACTCCTCTTTCATAAATGTCTTTAATTGCATTGTCATCGCTACCAGAAGGTCTTGAATTGTTAACTTTTCATAGTCATTTTGACTTTTGGACAGAGCCAGGAGTCACAGTGTCAGATCCAGTAAATAAAGTGAAAGGGGTGTTTACAAGGACGCCTTTCCACTGTAGGGCACTTAGCAGCATCACTTACCACGTTTTCCATCACACCTTGTAAAGACATTCATGAAAGAAAATTTCCAGAACCACTTCAGGAACTGACAAGGGCACATATACATTAAGAAAAATGAAAATGGGCTGGGGATATAGCTCAGTGGAATAAGCGCTTGCCTAGCAAGCGCAGGGTCCTGAGTTTGATCCCCAGTACCGCAAAAAAAAAAAAAAAAAAAAAAAAGAAAGAAAAATGAAAGAAAGAAACTGGCGTGGACAGTGGAGTGTGTTGAAGTGATGAGGAATATTCAGAGGGGGATTGATGGCGGTGTGTCTTCTATGGTAATAAAGGGTTAAGATTTAAACTCACACCATTGGTTTTGATTCGCCCTTGCTTAGTGAGAATGTTACATATATTGTATCCTTTAATGTTCACACCAAACTTTTAATGTACATATTGTTATTATCATTTTTAATTAAAGATACTGACTCAGGACACCCTATCACAAAATACAGTGTTTTGGCCTGTTATATATTTTAAATTGAAAGCATTGGAAACTATAAGGTCAGAAAGTTCACTTTGACCTCCCCTCACCATTTTCTCTTGGCAAGGTTTTTTTCCCTTTTCCGTGGAACAGACGGGAAGACCCCATGTGGGTTTCCCTTCCTATCCCAAGAGTGAAGAAGTATCTTATCTCTGAAGAAATGAGGACATTGAGAAAATATGAACACCTGGCTGAATTTCTTCAAGTTGATTACATTGCACCGTGCTAGTTTTGCATGTTAAATTTCTCTGTGACTCTTTAGTCTTCGTCATAGAATCATCAGGCCTGACCGTTACTTGTCTTCAATTCCTCTTGAAGCCTCTTGTGTCATACAAACATTAAATAAATGTGTGTGCTTTTTTTGCTAATTTTTTTAATCTTATGGGGCCATATATGTAGGAGAGGAAGAGCATAGTATTTTTCCCTTCCCTATGGAAGGAAAACTAGATTTCAAGAGGCTTCTTGCGCACACAATACTATTAATAAAGGTCAAAGCCAAGTTTAAAATTGAAGATTGATTCTAGAGCCAGTGGTTTTACACAATATGAGAAAATTCAAGTAACTGAACTTAAATTTAGGGTAGTTATAAGTGGCTCTGTCAAACAGAAAGGTCAAGAACAAAAACAAAGTTTCAGGCAACCAAACCAGTGATTCTCAACTGGGACACATTTTTTCTTTTATTTAAAAAAAAAATAAAAGTACAAAAACATATTAACAAATAGACACCAATTAGCATAAAAAATAGTACAATCACAACTGATCTATAGACAAGGTGACATGGTCTCAACAGTGGTTATTGCTTTATCCATTGATGTCTTCGAAGTGTAAATATATGAACCCATATACAGACATGCAAAATTGGTCAGACCATTAATCCTCTCAACAACAGAAAAATGCAAAAACCAAACATCCAAAGACAGAAAACAAAACAGGCAAACAACAACAACAAAACAAACAAACAAACAAAAAACCACCAATAGTTGCTGTTTTGCATATTGAAATCTTCAAAGTGTGTGTTCAGGATAATACATACAGACATACAATATTGATCAAATAACCCATCATCAATTATTCCTTAGCATTAAGTGATATAATACAATAGTAGAACCATGTTAGCCCTCCTGCATATATGTATATTCATATATACATACATACATTTCTGTCTCTTTCTTTTCTCCTTTCCCTCGTCCCATCTGTTCTTTGTTT